>SJYV01039036.1:460227-493200 GCA_006410875.1 Neotragus pygmaeus
ACGGCAGAGAGAGGTTAACTGGCTTATCCCAAGATCACATAGCCACTTGGCACTTGGGATGCAGGGCTCTCTGACTCTTTCTGTAGCCATGACATTGCACTGTTGAGCTCAGACCATCTATAGACATCTGTATGTGAGCAGCCTCAGGCTATAGTCTTCTAAAGTTCAAGACAGGACTAGCATTTTGCTCTTTTTAGAAGACCCAAAGCAACTGGAAACAGACTGAGAATCCAAGGCTTGAACAGATAAATTATAGTCATGGAATACCAGGAAGCATAACAAATGACCTGATGCATAAGGTGGGGAAATGGTTATAATATGTAGGTAAAGAAAAAAATACTAGAATATAAACATTACTATAATATGATCCCAATTTATGGATTAGAAAAACAGAAAAGTGCCCGAAAGAAAATAACTAACAACTGTGGAAGTGGAAGCTGCTCAGTTGTGTCGACTCTGCAACTCCACAGACTACACAGTCCATGGAATTCTCCAGGCCAGAATACTGGAGTGGGTAGCTCTTCCCTTCTCCAGGGGATCTTGCNACAGAAAAGTGCCCGAAAGAAAATAACTAACAACTGTGGAAGTGGAAGCTGCTCAGTTGTGTCGACTCTGCAACTCCACAGACTACACAGTCCATGGAATTCTCCAGGCCAGAATACTGGAGTGGGTAGCTCTTCCCTTCTCCAGGGGATCTTGCCAACCCAGGGATAGAACCCAGGTCTCCCGCATTGCAGGCAGATTCTTTACCAGCTGAGCCACAAGGGAAGCCCAAGAATACTGGAGTGGGTAGCCTATCCCTTCTCCAGTGGACCTTCCCAACCCAGGAATTGGACTGGGGTCTCCTGCATTGCACGAGGATTCTTAACCAACTGAGCTTTCAGGGAAGCCAGCATAACTATAACAGCAACATTTAAATAACAAGTAACTAAACGTTTACCCTAAAACGTTAATGATACTTACCTCTAGGTAGTAGAAACACAGGAGGAATTGTAGTTTCTTCATTGTGTGTCATGGACAGGCACTGTTTTACTCACGACACACACATATCAAGGAGATCCACATACGGAACCTTAATGATGCCTGCGACAGAAGAGTCTACTTTTGAAAGGGTCCAGTAAAATCTTGTTTCTGCCTCTGAAGTGAAGGGCTTTCAGTACCATAATGCCTGGGGACACTTTGTGCCGCAGTCACTCTGTCCTGTCTGGAATTCTGATCTTACGGTTCTACAAAGAATACATATTTTCCTTGAAACTAATATGGATATATACACACAGACGTATGTGCACATATATGATATATATAGTATGGACCTCCCTGGAGGTCAAGTGGTTAAGACTCTGAGCTTCCAAAGCAGGGGCACGGGTTTGATCCCTGGTTAGGGAACTAGGATCCCATATGCCACATGGTGTGACCAAAAATAAGCAAAAACTATATATAATATATATTATATAATAAACATATTCTCTCTCTCTCTCCCCCTCCCCCCCACCTCTCTCTCTATATATATATATGGGAGAAGGGGAGGGGAGGTGATGTCATATGCCATCAGTGTGTTTCTAAAGTCCTAAGGGAAACAAGCATTTGGGGAAGAGGATCTACTCTATGCTGCTATGAACAGCTTCCAGGAGTATTCAAAACTCTACCTCCCACCATAGTGGCTTCCAAGACTGTCTCCAGAGATAGAGACTAGAACCTAGCATGGGTTTGGAAGCCCCAGATTTCTGTTCTGAGATTCTCACTAGGCTGAGCCAACATGTCACCGCTCACTCTTGGGAGATCTAACTTCTCTAGGAACTCTGTTTGGGGCCTGACCTCATCACTCCCCTGTACTCTCGTCTCTCTGTTTCTACCTTACATAGTGTTTTTTTTGCCAGTGTAGGAACTTGGTGGTGCAAGCCCCCAGGGTGACTCCAGGCTGTCTGTGGTTTGCCACTTCACAGGAGCAGAAAGGGGAAAAAAAGAATGTTATAGAACCCAAAGGGCCACTGAAGAGCTGACATAGACATAGAAACTGAAGAGCTAATTTTGTTCATTCAAGACAAGGTTGTATATTGTCATCCTGCCTATTTAACTTATATGCAGAGTACATCATGCAGAATGCTGCACTGGATGAATGACAAACTGGAATCAAGATGCTGGGAGAAATACTAACAACCTCAGATGATACTACACTAATGGCAGGAAGCAAAGAGGAGCTAAAGAGCCTCCTGAAAAGGGTGAAAGAGGAGAGTGAAAAAGTTGGCTTAAAACTCAGCATTCAAAAAAAACTAAGATCACGGCATCTGGTCCCATCACTTCATGGCAAATAGAAAGGGAAAAAGTGGAAACAGTGGCAGATTTTATTTTCTTGGGCTCCAAAATCACTGTGGATGGTGACTGCAGCCATGAAATTAAAAGATGCTTGCTCCTTGGCAAGAAAGCTCTGGTAAACCTAGACAGTATATTAAAAAAGCAGAGACATTACTTTGTTGACAAAGGTTCAGATAGTCAAGGCTATGGTTTTTCCAGTAGTCATGTATGGATGTGAGAGTTGGACCATAAAGAAGGCTGAGTGTCAAAGAACTGATGCTTTCAAACTGTGTGTGGTGCTGGAGAAGACTCTTGAGAGTCCCTTGGACAGCAAGGAGATCAACACAATCAATCCTAAAGGAAATCAACCCTGAATTTGATTTCTAATGTCTTTCATTGGAAGGACTGACACTGAAGCTCCAATAGTTTGGCTACCTGATGCAAAGAGCAGACTTATTGGAAAAGACCCTGATGCTGGGAATGGTTGAGGGTAGGAGGAGAAGAGAATAAAGAGGATGAGATGGTTGGATGACATCATCAACTTAATGGACCTGAGTTTGAATACACTCCAGGAGATACTGAAGGACAGGGAAGTCTGGCATGCTGCAGTCCATGGGACTTCAGAGTCAGATACAATTTAGCGGCTGAAAACAAGCCCAGTCATGAGTCATTTAGTATTAATAGCTGCCTTGATTATTAGATGGGATGTCGAGGTATTGTGATGCTTATGTTCAAGGAACCCTTGTTTTATTTAACAATGGCCCAAAGCCAAGAGTACGGATGATGACAATGTGGATACTCTCTTACTGTGCCTAATTTATAAATTAAACCTACCTTTATCATAGGTAGGTTCATGTCAGTTCAGTTCAGTCACACCAGGCCTCCCTGTCCATTACCAACTCCCAGAGTTTACCCAAACTCATGTCCATTGAGTAGGTGATGCCATCCAACCATCGCATCCTCTGTCATCCCCTTCTCCTCCTTTCCCAATCCTCCTCAATCTTTCATGAAACATGAAGAGTTTCAACTTCATCATCAGTCCTTCCAATGAACACTGATCTCCTTTAGATAGACTGGCTGGATCTCCTTGCAGTCCAAGGGACTCTCAAGAGTCTTCTCCAACACCACAGTTCAAAAGCATGAATTCTTTGGCACTCAGCTTTCTTTATAGTCCAACTCTCACATCCATACATGACTACTGGAAAAACCACAGCCTTGACTAGATGGGCCTTTGTTGCCAAAGTAATGTAGGAAAAGACATAGACTATACAACATTTGGTCCTATCCAGTTTCAGGCATCCACTTGCAGATAAGGGGGGACTATAGGAACTAATTTTTTAGCATCAACCAGGCTCAGACTGGTACAGACCTTGAAGGCTGAGCCAACAGATAAATGCAGAGCATGAGGGCAAGAAAGATATCAAAGGTACTCACACTTTATACGGTTCTGACTCTGCTTCTGCCAGTGTGAATTTGTATCAGATTCGCAGACCTGAAAGGAGCACTGAGATCCCAGTCAAACCTATTTTACAGACTCATTCATCTCTTCACCAGTCATTCAACAAATACTTATTGAACAGATATCCTTGGATCAGAAAGGGAGAGTGACTTGCCTGAGGCTAGTGACAGTAGAACACAGACCCACATCCAAGTTAAGTACTCTTGCAACTGCATCACACAAATGAAAGACTTTCTGAATGTTCTTTGCCTTTCCAACAAAAAGCAGTGCACTAGTTCCCAATCTCTAAGATTCTTTTCAATCCTAGTTTCTATATGTGTGGATGCCAGCAAAGCCACGCAACAACTTCCCTTGTTTCCTGTTTCTGTATAAGACCGGAAAGAAAATTTATCTTTCAACATGTCACCTTTTCACTTTGACAAACACTGATTTATTTTGTAATTGATGTCCCAGGAAGGCACACACCTCATCTGCTTGAATGATGACACAATTAATTAGACCAAACAAGAAAGCCCAGGATAGAGCCCAAGCTGCAGGTACTACTTACTATGAGCAGCGTACAATTTCTCAGAGCAGAGCAATTTGCACAAAGGAAGAGCAAGGAGATATTCAGGTATGTTAAACTTTCAATTTAGGCCACATCTGTGGGTCAGTAGGTTCCAAAANCAAAGCCACGCAACAACTTCCCTTGTTTCCTGTTTCTGTGTAAGACCGGAAAGAAAATTTATCTTTCAACATGTCACCTTTTCACTTTGACAAACACTGATTTATTTTGTAATTGATGTCCCAGGAAGGCACACACCTCATCTGCTTGAATGATGACACAATTAATTAGACCAAACAAGGAAGGAAGCCCAGGATAGAGCCCAAGCTGCAGGTACTACTTACCATGAGCAGCGTACAATTTCTCAGAGCAGAGCAATTTGCACAAGGGAAGAGCAAGGAGATATTCAGGTATGTTAAACTTTCAATTTAGGCCACATCTGTGGGCCAGTAGGTTCCAAAATCTACCTTCTCCATCTAGACATAACAGCGCTCTAAAATGCTAAAGAAAAATCTCTTCATGTATCAAAATGTTCAAATGTCTATTACCTGTTATGGTCATGGAGGAAGACGCTGTCTAAGACAGCAAATGGTGATGGGGGTTTGTGGGAAGGGAATAAAAAAAGAACAGTGTATGTAGAATGGGTTTTATTAGCCAGTGTGCTCCTTAAGGCTGCAAGTGACAGAAATTTAAACTGACTTTAAGAAATTAAAAAAAAAAAAGAAAGATATTTTGCTCCTGGCATGGCTGGAACTAGAGACTGCAACACAGCATAATATGGAATTTGTCTCTCTTCTCAGGATATCAGAGTTGCTTTCACTCACAGACCCAGTGGCTGTGCAGGAAAGAGGTTATACACCCAGCCTGAGGCGGCCATCCTTAGGAAGACCTGCTTGCAAAGCTGGCCCTTGGCGGGCATGTGTGAACGTGGGTTCCAGGAAGGTTCCTATTAATATTATTCCCTGGTAAGAATGGCCCAAATGTGTTTAAAATTGCTTATGCAAACATTATAGTTTATGATGAATACCAGCTTTCCTTTTGGGAGTCTTGGGTTTTGCTATGTGCTAGAAGGCAATGGCAACCCACTCCAGTACTCTTACCTGGAAAATTCCATGGACAGAGGAGCCTGGAGTCCATGGGGTCTGCAGTCCATGGGGTCACAACGAGTCAGACACGACTGAGTGACCTCACTTTCACTTTCATGCATTGGAGAAGGAAATGGCAACCCACTCTAGTGTTCTTGCCTGGAGAATCCCAGGGACGGTGGAGCCTGGTGGGCTGCTGTCTATGAAGTCGCACAGAGTTGGACTCGACTGAAGCAACTTAGCAGCAGCAGCAGCAGCAGCAAAGGATGCCTGGGGCTTCCCAGGTAGCTCGGTAGTAAAGAATCTGCTTGCCAATGCAGGAGACATGGGTTCGATCCCTAGGTCAGGGAGATTCCCCTGGAGGAGGAAATGGCAACCTACTACAGTATTCTTGCCTAGGAAATCCCATGGACAGAGGAACCAGGCGTGCTACAAGAGAGTCAGAGAGACTTAAGGACTAAACAGCAACAACGAGAGAGGGTGCCTACATGAGCAGCCCCGAATAAAGGTCTTGGCTGCTGGGTTTCTAATGAGCTCTGGTGCAAAGCATTTCACACACTGCCGGAGGAATCAAGTGTGTCCCATGTGACTCCACTGGGAGAAGATTCTGGAAGCCTCAGCCTTGTTTCCCCTGGACTTCACACATGCACCTTTGTCCTTTGCTGATTTTACTTTATGTCCTTTGCTGTAATAAGTCACAGCCATGAATTCCACTCATGTTGACTCCTTCTAACAGAACACTGAATCTAGGGGTGGTCTTGGAGGCCCCTGACACAGTGGCAAAATGACCAAAAAAAGTTCCAGTCTTATCTTTTCATAGTAACAGCAACTGTAGTAGAAAATCTTTCCCAGAAGTTCCAGTAAAAGTTCTTGGCTTATCCTCATTAGTTGCGATGGATGCAGCTTCAGGCATACCACCACTGTGGACCAGTCACCAGAGCCTGAGAGATGACTGTAGTCCCACTGCCAGGCAGGACAGGGTCACGCCCTTATCCCTGCAACCAGGGGTTGGATCACCAACCCTTATGCACGCTGAAACCAATCACGACAAGAAGCAACATCCTGCTGATGCTGGTGGAAGTGGGGCATGGATGCTGAGCAGCTAAGACAGAACTTCTACCCCAGTGGGGCACAAATGGGGTGCATTACGAGGAAGCATTTGTTATATAAACATTAACCGCCAGCAGCAGCAGCACAAAATCACAGAGCCAAGAGAGCGGAACTTACTTTCTTACCCTAAATATATGCTTTCTCTTGTGTTTCTCACCTAATCGTCTAAACTGGGAAATTAGAGATGAATCTTTTCTCTCGTGCACCACATCTTACTGGGACACCCATCTTTAAATGATTATGTGGTTCCATCTTACCCCCACCTTAGCTCAGGCAATGACCATTGGTTTCTTGGATTACTGACACGGCCAGCTGACTGGACTCTGCTTTTGGTTTTGCACATCCAGCCCAGCCCATCCACTGTAGCCCAGTTACCTTTCTGTCCTGAGAAGAAGGCCTGATTAGGTCATTCTTTGCCTTAGAGATTGTCAATGGATTCTCACCATCTCCTAGAAAAAACCAAATTCCCTGGTGTGGCACGCCACACCACACCTTCCGTGATCTAGCTCCTGCCTACTTGGCAATCTTCCATCAGGTTCCCAATCCATCTGCCCATATTCAATTCTTTGCACAAAAAGAATTCCAGCAGTAGGAATGCCCTGAAGTTCAGGTGACATGCTATCCTGTTTCACGTCATGGTTTTGGTCCATTTTGTTTTCCTTGGTCCCACTTTCCCATGTGGAGATCTCCAGCCAACCCACAAGACCCTTTTTTTCTTGTGTTGTGAGTGATGACTTTTCCAGCTCCCAGAGTTAATCTCTCCTCCCATGATGGCAGCATTGTGCTTGGTACATGCCCCTATCTCTCACTATAACCCTTTCTTTAGTATTTACTTGCCCTCTGAATTCTCAACTAGAGTTCATCTTCATGAAGGTTGGTGTATCGTCTTACCCATCCTTACAGCTCAGTACTGACTTTGAGGACAAGGAGCACTGTTTAAAAACCTATGGACTAAAGACAGGCTGAGGGCTGAGGCTACGGCTCTCCCACTTACTAGGTAGATGATTTGGGTGTGTTGTTTAACTTTTTTAAGCATTACTTCTCCTTCTTGTAAGACACAGATTGGGCCAGCCATCTGTCAGGATTGTCGTGAGGATGAAAGGAGCTAATGTATATGGAACGTCCAGGTGCATGCAGAATCTGGACTGTATCAGGCATCTCATCAAAGCAAGGTATCCTCCAAATGTACCAAACTCATTCAAGATATTAATAATAATAAGGGAAACTGAGTGCAAGGTATATGGGGACTCTGTACTAACTTCATAATTTTTCTGTAAATAATAAACTGTTCCAAAAATTTCAAAAGCTCACTTAAATTTCATGTCGATGTATGGCAAAACCAATACAGTACTGTAAAGTAGAATAAAATTAAAAAAAAAAAGAAAAAAGCAAGTTCCATCTCTGCCAACCAACCCTCCCCTCCTTTCTCACTTCCACCCAAAAAATCCTTCAAAGGATGCCTCTCTTTTTTTTTTTTTAAATATTCTAGTATCACATCATTTTCCTCCCTGCCCCAGAAAATGGATTATTGGGTAGATTTGGGAAATCCTTTTTTAATCTTTTAAGCATTTTTGCCATCATGGGATATGATCTTTTGATATCTAAGCTGTAAAGAAGAGAAGCCTAAAATTGCCACATCTTCTCTGTCCTGAGATCCATCAAAAGGCAAACAAGAAAACAGAAACTCAAGCTTCTTGGTCAAATGGACATGGTGGATAATGAAAAAAATATCCTTCTGCTTCTCGGGAAGCTGGTGATTTCACTCCGTCCTATGCTGGCTGACAGTGTTCCCTTCAACAGCCCCTCCATCCATCTCAATAAGAAATCAGCACACACAACTCTGCCTATTGCACTCTCCAGATGCGCAAGCCCACTGCACCGCACGGAGAAGAGAACAGCCATTTGTCTTCCCTGACAGGCCACGTCCGTCCTTGTCATATATTAGATGCTGCTAATAATATGTGTGTACGTGTTTAGGAGAAAAAAAAATGTGTCCTTGTGATAGTCACAGAATGACATGATTTCCGCTCTTCACAAGTATGGAGATGAGCAGCATGTTGGGTCTTCTGATTCCGAGGGAAAAGTCATAAACTCCAGAGGGTCCTACCCAAATATATGGCTAAGAATGCATCTGAGTCAGGTCAATTCAATCATGCCTTCCCTTGGTATTGAGTTTCCTTCCAGGTACAAGGGAATGAAGGCATTATAAAGAAGGCTGAGCACTAAAGAACTGATGTTTTTGAACTGTGGGGCTGGAGAAGACTCTTGAGAGTCTCTTGGACAGCAAGGAGATCAAACCAGTCAATCCTAGAGGAAATCAATCCTGAATATTCATTGGAAGAACTGATGCTGAAGTACTCCAGTACTTTGGCCACCTGATGCAAAGAGCCAACTCATCGGAAAAGAGCCTGATGCTAGGAAGGATTGAAGGCAGAAGGAGAAGGGGGCAGCAGAGGACAAGATTGTTGGATAGCATCACCGATTCAATGGACATGAATTTGAGCAAGCTCTGGGAGGCAGTGGAGGACAGAGGAGCCTGGTGTACTGCAGTTCATGGGGTCACAAAGAGTCAGATACGACTTAGCTACTTACAACAACAAATTCGTCTTCTGAAGGAGGAAATTCACCAGTGGCTATTCAACTACCTGTAGCCCTAAGAGAGGAAAAGATTCACAGATCAAGTATCTTGGAAGCTAGCATTGAGCGTAAAAAAGGGGGAAAGGAAGTCTGAAGCGTACACACAGTAGAAGCTTGAGCATAGGGTTGACTCCGAAAGTCATTCGTTAAGGGCACCTGGTAAGGGGGTCTTCAAGATATGAACCAATGAACAAGTGGCAGAAAGTTCAGATTTCATTTCTTCTTTGGCACTGGCCATTATCAACCACGTAAAGCAGCACCAGCAGTACTGGACATCCTATACCTTAAAAAAAAATCAGTAATTACGGAACCACTAAGGAAGTGGTTCACAACAGAGAAATACTGTCCAGGGGACACTTGCAGATGCCTGGAGATACATTTGCTTGTCACAACTGGGGAAGGGGGTGCAACTGGCATTTAGTGCATAGAAGCTAGGGATGACAGGACAGCCCCCCATAATGATGAATTACCCAACCCCAAATGTCAAGAGCACCGAGGTTGAGAAACCTTGCGTGAAAGCTGCTGCTGAAAGTCGCTTCAGTCGTGTCCGACTCTGTGCGACCCCATAGATGGCAGCCCACCAGGCTCCCCCATCCCTGGGATTCTCCAGGCAAGAACACTGGAGTGGNTGAGTTTGAGCAAACTCTGGGAGATAGTGAAGGACAGGGAAGCCTGGCATGCTGCAGTTCATGGGGTCACAAGGAGTCAGACACAACTGAGCAACAACAATCATTAAAAGGAATGAAACTGAGTTTCTTAGAGAGACATGGGTGGACTTGGAGACTGTCATACAGAGTGACCTAAGTCAAAAAGAGAAAAACAAATATTGTCTATTAATGCATATATGTGGAATTTAGAAAAATGGTACAGAGGAACTTATTTGGAAAGCAGAAACAGAGGCATAGATATAGAAAACAGATGTATGAACACCAAAGCGGGGAAGAGGGGGCATCGATGTACTGGGACACTGGGATTGACATATATACACTATTGATACTGTGTATAAAATTGATAACTACTGGGAACCTACTGTACAGCACAGGAAACTCTACTCAGGGCTCTCAGTGACTGAACGGGAAGGACCTGAAAAGAGGGGACATGTGTGTTCATGTAGCTGATTCACTTTGCTGTATAGCAGAAACTAACAAACACCGTAAAGCAACTATATTCCAATACCAATTTCTTTCAAAAAGGAAAGAACAATACATTTCTTTTACCTATCCACTTTTTCCTGTGGATTACAAATCACCTTGACTCATTTTTAAAAGTTAAAAAAGAAACCATCCTGGGTGCAGAATGTCTGAAAAGTCATTTGCCTTTCATGTTGTTTTGGAATGGTTGTCTTGGCAACCAACCTATATGTTCAGAACATAATTCCTGAGAAATGGAAGATAAGAAACTCAGGTGGGTGGGTGGGTGGTGGACCCTGGGCCATGCCATGGAGGATTGTGAACTGAACATAAGTTCGGGAGTCTGAATGGCCAGATTCCCACTGGCGAGCTCACTGCTCTCATCCTCAATCTGCTCACCCATAAAAGAGAGGAAATAAATATGTATCCCATGAGGTTTGCAAAAGCACTAAATGAGGCAAGAGAATGAAAGGGTCTGGTACAGTGTGTGCTATACTGCAAGCGCTCAACATAACTTTTCAGTTGGCTAACAGCTCGCACTCTGGAGTCTGACTGCCTGGCTTTGAATCCTGGCTCCATCACTCACCAGGCTGGGTCACTTTGAAGTAACTAAACTGCTCAATGTACCTCTGTTTTCTCATCTGCAAAATGGGCATCCACACAGAACATACTCCATAGGCTTGNGCTAACAGCTCGCACTCTGGAGTCTGACTGCCTGGCTTTGAATCCTGGCTCCATCACTCACCAGGCTGGGTCACTTTGAAGTAACTAAACTGCTCAATGTACCTCTGTTTTCTCATCTGCAAAATGGGCATCCACACAGAACATACTCCATAGGCTTGTGAGAATACTGATGCTGTATATAGGTACTGACTTATTTTTAATTGGTAGTATTACCGATGATGTTTAGAAGAATAGAAGAGATTCTAACCTACAAGATAAAGTCATCTCCATTTGTATTTACCCTTGTGCCAGCAAAAGAAAAAAAAATGCTCCAGTTTAGCTCAGTTGGAATCATTTAAATCAGCATTGATGGAACACTTAATGTGGGTCAGGTACTGAGAAGGGGCTAGGGACAACGTTCACAATGAATAAAACATGGCTGGTGCTTGAAGAGTTTATGGTCTAATGGATATTCATTATCCTTTGCTGCATAACAAGTTACCCCAAGACACAGGAGCTTAAAACCACAATAATCGTTTATTATCTCACACAGTTTCTGTTGGGGATTTGGCAGTCCACTTTCTGGGTGGCTCTGTCTCAGCGTTCCTCATAAGGTTGTAGTCAAGACCTTGGTTGACCTTATAGACATCTGAATGCAATGGGATCTGCTTCAAGGTGGCTCGCTCCTACTACATGCCTGGGAATTGAGGCTTGCTGTTGGTGGTTGTGTTAGTTGTTCAGTCATGTCCAACTCTTTGTGACCCCATGGATGATAGCCCCGCAGGCTCCATGGAATTCTCCAGCAAGAATACTGGAGTGGGGAGTCACTTCCTTCTTCAGGAGATCGTCCCGATCCAGGGATGGAACCCAGGTCTCCTGCATTGCAGGCAGATTCTTTACAGTCTGCACCACCAGCGAAGCCCACCAGGGCTGTTGGTAGGAAACTTCAGTTCTTCACCCGATGGACCGTCTCATAGGTCTGTCTGGATGCCTTTACAACGTGGTGGCTGGCTTCTCCCAGAGTAAGAGATCCAAGAGATAACAAGAAAGAAGCGAGGATGTCTTTTATGACTTGGCCTCAGAAGTTGCATGGTGTCATTTCTGCAACATCTTATTGATTATACAGGTCAGCTTTGGGCGACATGGGAAGGATCAGACAAAAGTGTGAGTACAAGGAGATGCCATCATTGAGGGCTATTTTAGAAACTGGCTTCCACAATTCCAATACTAAGATGGTAATAAGTGGACTGATAAACTCCAGGTGTATGCACAGCAGCAACCTATAAGAAGGACAGTCAAAGGAGGGAGGCTGGAAGGAAGAGAGAATAATCACAGATGTCTGGAAAAGATGAGCCTTCAATTTGGTTTGGACAAAATGAGCTGAAAGTTGAGTTTTTCAAATATTGAGAGAAAAGCAGGATGGGAGAGGTGTCTGCATCAGTAAAGGCACAAAGTTATAAATAAACCATCATGTGTGTTTGTGTGTGTAAAATAAGTACAATCTAATATATCTAGGTAAAGCTTGAAGCTGGAAGTGATGGAAAAGGCCTTGGGGAGGAAGAGACAGACAAGTGTTGGAGTGCTCTGGGTACCATGCTAAAGAATTCTGGATCATATCCTAGGGCCTGGGGGAAGAAACAAAAAGTTTTCACTAGCAAAGACACAACATCACAATTGTAATTTTGAAATATACTCTAGTAACCCATGGAAGAGAAAGATTAACAGAAGGCAGTTGACAGGCATCAAGACCTTGGAGGACGTCTATAGAAAATGCAGATTGCCAGGATCTTTGACAGAAGTGATGATTTGTCAGGTCCAGAGCAGAGCCCAGAAGTCTGAATTGTTAACCAGAGCGCCATGAATCCTAAAGCAGGTGTTCCAGAATACACTCTAAGAAACACTAACTTGGAGAAATAGGAAGCATTTATTTCTTCAGGTGTTGTTGGTGGAGTCATTTACACTGGATCACTAGGTAGCTTACTGCTCAGAAGATATAAGATAGCCCTGGGACTTCCCTGGTAGTCCAGGGGTTAAGGCTTCACTTTCCAATGCAAAAGGTGCGGGTTTGATCCCGGGTTGGGAAACTAAGATTCCACATGCCTCCCACCCAGTAAAACAAAACATAAAGCCGAAGCAATATTGTAACACATTCAATAAAGATGGCCCACATTAACAAAGTCTTTAGAGACAGCCCTGAACTTGACAGGGTTGGATGTATAGGGAGACAGGACCCTTTTCAAAGACTAACAAAGGAAAGTGTTGACAGAAGATCGGGGGTTCTCGAGATAACCCTATGTCACACGGCATGGGGGCTTCCTGGCTATTCTACTTCTAAACTCAGGAATCACATTTCAACAAAAGCATCTCTAAGTCACCTCCTGTGAAATTCTAAGTGACCAGTACCAACAGGAGAGCTAAGTGAAACAGTTTCCATCTCCCCACAATGGGGTCTCGCAGGAAACCTTGTAAGAGCCCCCAAATTAGTCTTTATGGGCAACAGCGACCTTATGAGGTGTCAATGAACATTTATTCAGAAAATATAACCCCAGCACACTATGCGGCATCAATGAACACTTATTCAGAAAATATAACACCAGCTCAAAATGAGTTATCTAGCTTTCACCTGAAATGCTCATTATTCAGAAATCGACTGAGCAGCCATCTTCCACAAGCATAATTAATTCGAGGATGATGACAAAGGCACAGTGAATCAAGAGGAATGTGATCACAGATCTGTAAACACATTCTTCCCAGTATCAGTGGCAACAAGACCCCTTCCTCGCTCATGCCTGGCAAGAAGCATCCTCTATTTAGCTCTGTGAAGCTTGGGGGGATTAGTCACTGGAGCATTTATGGATCGTCTGAACCTCTCTGAGTACTTTATGTTATGAAATGGAGCATTTCAAAGCACTTGGAGTTCTGATTTGTGAACTGGACTGTTACAGTGGTTTAATTTCCTGAAATATTGCTGCCTTCTTAACTAATAGATTTTTCAATGCACTGAGGAGAAAATTGCATTAGCTCTTGCATAGCCTGGACTTAATATTTTTAGAAGCTGCAATTTTTCTTATTACAGTCCACAGTATGTATTTATGTATGTCTACTTAGCACAGCGTCTGACACACAAAGGCACTCAAAGAATAGTTTTGAAAAAACTAGAACAATATGTGTAAACAAGCAATGCTTATTGAGAACCATTCCTTTGATGGGGATACACTGGGAAACCCACTTCATTCATTCATTCGTTCATCATTCCTTCCTTTAAAGATTAGATCAATGCTCTGAGATAACAGTACAGTTGAGGAGACACAAAAACGATTTCAAAAAGCATTGTTACAGCATTCAGACTAGAGGTTTATCTTGATAGGGGTTGGAGGAGGTAGGGTGATGGAATGGGAAGGCATCCAGGTATATTTGGTGATATTGTTCTAGTTCTAAGATAGTGTGGTGTTTTATTGGTATATGTCATAATCTATTAATCCACAGTCTTCAACCATTTGTTGATGCCTGTGTGTACGGAAAGACATCACAGAGGACCAAGGGGGAAGAATGTGACCGGGAGAGAACCTAGCAATGAAGGGGACCCAGCTAAAAGTCACAAATATGTACAAATATACCCATACACACACATGCACACTCAGCTCCTGCTAAGAATGCAGACAATCACTTTGCTAGTAAATGTGAAGAAAAAAGAAAACTCTTCTTCCCTTACCATAAATTACTCTTTAGCATTCATTCTTTAAAAATGCAAACATTTTGCTTCTTGCAAGAAAGCAAAAATTACTTCTTGTGGGATGAAAAAATCTTGGATATTACTAGGATTTGTTATTAAAATCTACTGGGAGGGACAATTAAAAAATATATTAAAAGCCTCCTGGGGAGGGGTGGGTGATAACACATTTTTCAAAAAAGTTGAAAAACTTTACTCTGTAGGATTATATGACACCAAACTAGCTACAAAACAGAAAAGTGTGTGAAAACAGAAAAGTAAGCCCAAACCTGAATCCAGACATTTGCATGTACTGAGCTGAGTGGTTCTTCCTGCCTTCCTGAGTTTAATCAGAAGGCAGTTTAATCACAAAACATGCCAGATCTGTTCTCAAGTTCACCTGCAGAGTGGAGGATACTTTACCCATTCTCATCCTCTCATCCCCATTCCTCCTCCTCCAGGCTCACCACTTCCTTCACAGGGAACCATCTAAAGGGCAGCCTCAGAGGCTGCAATTAACGAGGCCCCGTGCTGCTCTGCGTTAATGAGCAGCTTTTCCGCTTTCAGAGGGCTCTGTCATCCTTTGGAGGTGAAACCTTTGCCTGTGACACTCTCTGTTCTCGGCTTCAGAGATCCGCCTTGCAGGTCAGTTTTACTCTAAATGCAGGGGTGGGCAACGCCAAGCAGGGAAGGAGGGTGAAGGAGGATGAATCAGAGGTGCCACTTAATTAATTTCTGGTTGGTTTGAAAACTGTTTTCTTTTAATGAAATATGGAAGGCAAAACTCTCCTGGTGTAAAAAGATCCAAAGGAGAATCTCGTCAATGACCGTCACAGTGTCTCCTGGCTCACAGCCAGTGATGACCCTCTTCACTGGTCACCCCTGAAGAGATGATGCCTTTACTCAACTCTTATAATGCATCTAGGAAACATTAACCGAAGGTTTTATTATCATTTCAAATATTTTAACCTTGACCTTGAAAGCCTTGTTTCAAGATGACTTAGACCGGAGATATATTGCCATCCACCCCCCATAACAGGCCCTTACTATTTATATGAAGGGTTGTCAAGGAAACCAGGTGTTGAGGATAGCTGCCTCACTTGTCTGGATTTATAATTTATCATATGTGAGAATGCAGAATGGAACAGAATGTCACCCTTAGAAAGTACTACAGATGATGGTACATGGTACAAGATAATTCCATTTAAGCCTTTGCTTCCACTTGGGGATTTGGTTACTGATCAAACGAATTCAAAACAAAAAATCACCTAATTCTGAAAATGATTCATTTATCTAAAGATTCTTTGTGTGTGCCAGATTCTGTACTAGATGTTATGGGGAAAAAAAATAACAAATGTGGAACATTCCGATTTCCTAGGAGATCACAGTTAAAGGAAACGAGTATTATATTTATGATAATTACAGTAACACATTTGTTGAACACTCACTTTGTAACAGACACTGTAAGAAATTCACAAATATTATCTTTTAAGTTACACAATAACCCTAATAAAGTAGACTTCAAGGAAGTCACATAATCCTGAAGAACCATAGGAGCTGGGGCAGAAAATCTAATTTGCTTCATTCCAAAAGTCTTAATCATTGTGGAAACTGACTCAAAGAAGATATTCAAATGATCATTAGGCAGTGAAAGCTAAATATAAAGTCTTCTTAGAATTCTTGAGATAGAGCACCAACGGCACCTGGAAGTAGGAAATGAAATCAGAAAAGGAGAAGGTGACCACTATACTGAGCTCATACTTGCATCACAAACGAACACTGCAACACAGTGGCAGTCAACGCAACTAACAAAGGGTCACCAACCTTCTCAGCACAAATGCAGCTTTCTGAGTGGGCAGTAACTTTCTACTAGGCAATCTGTTAATAACATCAAATAAAAATGCAGGAAGAAAAGCTTGAAAAATAAGTCCAGGTTCCAAAAGCCTTGTTTCAAGATGACTTAGACTGGAGATGTACTGGCATTCGCGCCCCCCCCCCCCCATAACAGTCGCTGTGTTACACAGTAGGTCCTTGTTGGCTATCTATTTATATATAGTAGTTGTTGTTCAGTCACTCAGTCGTGTCCCACTCTTTGTAACCCTATGGACAGTGGCATGCCAGGCTTCCCTGTACTTCACAGTCTCCCAGAGTTTGCTCAAGTTCATGTCCATTGAGTCAGTGATGTCATCAAACCATTCTCATCTTCTGTCACCCCCTTCTCCTCCTGCCCTCAATCTTTCCTAGCATCAGGGTCTTTTCCAATGAGTCGGCTCTTTGTATCAGGTGGCCAAAGTATTGGAGCTTCAGCATCAGTCCAATGAATGTTCAAGGTTGATTTCCTTTAGGCTTGATTGGTTTGATCTCCTGGCTTTCCAAGGGACTCTCAAGAGTCTTCTCCAGCACCACAGTTTGAAAGCATCAATTCTTTGTGGTGCTCAGCCTTCTTTATGATCCAACTCTCACATCCATGCATGACTACTAGAAAAAACCTAGCTTTGGTTATATGGACCTCTGTCGGCATGTCACTGTGTATCTGTTAATCCTTAGCACCTCAAGAGGGAGCCAGAGAAAATCTTGGCCTCTGATGCTCAGCCTTTTATATGAACACTCATAGCAATGCTCAGTGGGCCCAGAGCAAAAGCCCTCTGGAGGCTGGGTGCCCTCCACAAAGTGGATGAAGATCAGCTGCAGTCACAACCCAAATGAGAATCACCTGGGCCCACTCGCAGGCCTGTTTCAGAAAAACTAACTTGGGGTATCTAGTGATGGGGCCTGGCATCACTGCTTGTTTTGGTTTCATAAAGATCACACAGGAGTGGTGCCAACATACAATTAAGGGGAAGGGCTGGTTTTGTTTTTTGGGTATTGTTTGGCATTAAAAAAGCTATCAAGTGATTCCTTTGTGTAATCAAGCCTTAGGTACCCAACAACTGGGGAAATGAACCAACCAATCCATGTTAACTTCCAGCTGGGACCATCAACACTCAGATTAACGGCACAGCTTTGTAACTTCAGTGCGCTGTTGTTACCTGCACAGATATCATCAAGCCCCTAAGTATAGATGTTTGCTGGTTTTTCACTCTCTGGTGTGGGAATACTTAAGCCTTCTTGATCTGAAAGCAACCTGGAATAATGAAGGGAGCCTGAACTCAGAGTTGGAAAGCACAAGCTGGAGTCTGGTCCATCCTCAGCTCTGTCTCTCAGATTCAACATTTGAAAAACAGAGACAAGGCCACTGACACTGGTTCTGGGAGACTGAGGATGGGATGATGTACACAGAAGCAGCTAGCAAAGGGCCCGACAGGCTCTGGGCTCAGGAGCTGCTAGTTAATTCTGAATCCAGAATAAGGAATATTTCATTACTTGACAAGCAGAATAAAGGTCTGATCACAGGGAGGGAGTTCAGAATGCCAGTGCCTCACCACAGCTGCCAGAACCTGTGATTCCCCTCGCTTCTTTATAATGGCTGGTTGTGGAAGGGAGGGCTTATGTATTATGTATATAAATGTAAAGGCAACAAGCACACTCGGGGACACAATGTACATTAAGTAATAGTACCATATTAATAATAACAGGGGATGAGAAAGGGGAGTTTCAGCAGCACTATTATGCCTATGAATAAGACGTTGATCACTGCTTGCTATTTTCTCTTCAAACATATTATTTAACCAGTAGTGAGCAGATTTAAAACCCACTGGGGTTCTTGAATTCAGCCTGGCTGAGTGGTTAAATCCAATGAAAACATCCTAGTAAGATAAGTTTTTAGCCAAGGGAGTTGAGTATATAAAAGGATATTTAACAGGTCAGTTTCTAAAGATGTCCATCTTTGAAAAACAATAATAGGAATAATGATGGTATTGATGATAACAATCATGGATGCAGGGCACTGGCTAGGTTTGCAATGCAGTTTCATATCTCTTTCATTTAATTCTTGAAAACATTCTGTGAATTAAGCAAGGAAGGAATTTGTATCTCCATTTTACATACAGGAAACTAAAACTTCAAAACATCATCATCCACAAGGACCTACTAAATAGCACAGAGAACTCTGCTCAATGTTACGTGGCAGCCTGGATAGGAAGGGAGTTTAGGGGAGAATGGATTCATGTATGGGCTTCCCAGCTGGAACCAGTGGTAAAAAAACCCACCTGCCAATGCAGAAGACATGGGTTTGATCCCTGGATTGGAAAAATACCCGGAAGGAGGGCACAGCAACCCATTCTTGTTCTGGAGAATCCCATGGACAGAGAAGTCTGGTGGACCACAGTCCAAAGGGTCACAAAGAGCGACCTTTGGTTGCACAAGACTGAAGCAACTCAGCACACACAGATGGATACATGTGTATGTATGGCTGAGTCACTCCTACTATTCACCTGAAACTGTCACAAAACTGTTCATCAGTTAGACTTCATATAAAATTAAAAACAAACAAAAACATCGTTGTTCAAAGTCCCATAGTTAGTAAATGGTAAAGTTGAAACCCGCTTCTTCTGACCTTCAGGAAAATCACTTCTATTAAGTCGAGGGCCTTCTGATGCCTCTCTGTGATACTTTGATTTGATCATGGGAAGCAGACAGAATTTACAGACTGTGAAGTCCTGTCTACTTTCTTAAATAAGAAAACTCACATTTTGACACCTTTTGCCAAAATCCAGTTGGTGACAGGGTACAACACGGTGGGAAAACTTGAAACGTTTCCAAGTTTCCTATTGAATGTTATCCTTGTTTTGCAATAATCCTGGAGTGCTTTACACATATCCTCTTTACCAAAGAGGATCTGGCCCCTTGGTGTCCCAAATGAGGTCAGAATTAGGAATGAATATCACCACGGACCATGGGGTCCTCAGGTCAAGCATCTAGTAACGAACATCTACTTACATTTGATGTGACTGGGAATAAAAAGACATGAATCCATCTGGCTGGTCTCTGACACAGGGACTTAATTTTCTATCCCATTGCCTTCCAAAGTACCACACGTTGGTCAGGGCTTGCCTAAACAGTGGAGTCACCCTTAATTTTTTCAGATTCTAATGCAGTGCTTTTCAACCAGGGGTAAATTTCCCCCCTGAAGGGCATTTGACAATGCTTGGAGACATTGTTTGCTGTTGCGACATGAGGGGAAAGAATGCTATTGGTACCTAGTGGGTAGATGCTAGAGAGACTGTCAAACATCATCACACACGATGGCCCCCACGACAAAGACATATCAGGCCCAGAACATCAAGAGTTGAGGCCCCTTGATGGGAAGTTTTAGTGAAGACTCAGAAAAACGTGTGGATGAACAGCAGGTTCTTAATTTGATCCTGGTACAAGAGTACACGTTTTGCTCAATTTTGACCCACTCCAAAATCCTACATTATCCAGAGTTAAGGAACTGCTTCTGAGGAAAGAGGTTAAGGCTTTAACCTCCTCAGCATCTTGACTTAAAGAAAAAGTGACAAGTCCACAACCTTCCACAAGTAAGAAAGATAATTAAATGAGGCTTTACAAATGAAAGAATACAAACTTGAGACAAAGAAGAATGTCCAGGGGCAGATTCAAGAAAGAGACTTAGTTGGAGCAATGAACCCTCTACAAGAGGGATTCCATGTTTCTACATGGCTAAATGTCTCCTCTGCCAACCAGGTAAGCCTCATATTAAACTCAACTTTACACTGAACCAAGGATGCTGAAACTGAAACTCCAATACTCTGGCCACCTGATGTTAAAAGCTGACTCACTGGCAAAGACCCTGAGGGCTGGGAAAGATTGAGGACAGGAGAAGAGGGTGACGGAGGATGAGATGGTTGGATGGCATCACTGACTCAATGAACATGAGTTTGAGCAATCTCTGGGAGACGGTGAAGGACAGAGGAAGCCTGGCATGTGGCAGTCCACGGGGTTGCAAAAGACATGACTTATCAACTGAACAATGTTGATAACCCTAACCCTGGCAGACAGAGCCCCTGCTTCTCCCACTAAAGCCTGTCTCTTCTTCAGTTTTCCCAACCTTTGCTAATGCCCCCGGGCACCCACCAGCTTGTTCCAGAATTCTAGGAGTTGAACTTGATCCCTCTCTCCCTATATCCAGCAGGTCCAAATCCTGTCACACCTGCTGTTAACACCTGCCTGCCTTTCAAGGCAGTCACCTGGAGAGGATGAAGGCAGCCTCCGGAGGCAGTTTTTAACAAAAACACTGATGAGTTTTCTCTTTGGGAAATATTGTGGCATACAATGGTAGATCTGGAGCAGAGGAGCCAACTCTATTCTTTCCTGATGTTCTACTCATCTCCCATGATATCTGACCACATTGTCACCAGGTCTCTAGACCTGAGAACCTTAGGCTTGGTATCTTGGACTCGCTGGTTCATTTTAGCAATGCCCCTAGGGCAAAGAGCTGGCTTTCTGTTGCACATTATGTAACAAATAAGAGATAAAGAACTTCAGGCAGGAGTTTAACAAGGCCTATCCCACCCAGCTGTCTCTTTTGCCCTCAAACCCACTGAACAGGTTAGGGAAACTGGTTTTAAAATGAACTCTGAACGTAAAATGAAAGTTCAGTTCTCCAAATGTAAGGCCAATTAGATCCACACTCATCTGCTTCTAAGCATGCTTCTCTCCACCTTATTTACTCCACAGGTAACACACTCTGGCATTCGTCTATCTATTAATTATCTCTCCATACAAGCATCCTTTTTATCCTTTGTGGAAGACTCACAATTTTTACCTTGGAAACTCCCCTAGTGCTTTCCAAGACATTTTGCAAATAAAAGACAGGCCATTTGTTTTTTGTTTTAATGTGGACACAATGACTTCTTGGACAGTGAAGACCAGAGGTAAAATCATCCAATTTCCCCATCTATAGGCATCCTGAGCAGTGCTGAGAGATACTCTTCATAATCTAGTTTATTAGATGCTTCCCCTATGAAAAGTTGTAGCCTTCATAAGTGAAAAATAGAAAGAAGTGCCAGGCAGATAAAAGAAATGCACTTCTTTCTTTTCTGACAGAAAAAGTGCAATGATAAGGGTATTAAGTTTTATAGCTAAGCTCAGCAGATCATAAGCAGGCAAAGGAGTTCCGCTTGGGGAAAGCTACTCTCTTCTTCAGGCAATGAAAGCCTACCGTTAATTCACAGAGCAAGATAAAAAGCTCTCCACCTGTTCCTGACAGTGATGCCCCTAGCACGGGGACTGATTCTGCCCCTTCCGGAACTCACGCTGCCCCCAGGCCCAGCTCCAGGCCCCATCTGTCCCGGAAGCCTGCCCTGACTATCCAGCTGCTCACTGACTGGCACTGCTCTCCCTCCTATTGCTCCGTGCTGTGCTCAGTGGCTCAGGTCATGTCCAGCTCTTTGTGACCCCATGGACTGTAGCCCACCATGCTCTTCCGACCATGGAATTTTCCCAGCAAGAATACTGGAGTGGGTTTCCATTTCCTACTCCAGGGGATCTTCCCGACCAGGGATTGAACCTGCGTCCCTCGCATCTCCTGCACTGGCGAGGGGATCTTCCCGACCAGGGATTGAACCTGCGTCCCTTGCGTCTCCTGCACTGGTGGGTGTATTCTTTACTGCTGTGTCACCTGGGAAGTCCCTCCCTATTTCTCTGGTTTCCAATTAAATCCTTGGAAAAGACATTAGCTTTCCTGCATCTGCATTCTCCACTGTGTGCATTCAGCCCGTCCTTATCTCCTGATTGATTGGCACCCAGGCACCGACCTGAGTTGTTTCTTCTTAATTAGGAGAGAATTCAGCTACCTATTAATTAGGCAGTATCAGCTTTCCCAAGCCAGCCAGCTGCCCTGCGTTGCTGAGAGGACGGGAACTACTGGCAGTCCATTCACCTTGGTCTTACTGGGGGCGCGTGAGCACCTCCTCTTGTGCAGAATAAGTGCCTCAGGAAATCCCAACAAAGCCAGCCAACCCAAACTCCAAACTAGTTACCTCAGAAGTCTCAGATGAGAGAGAGAGTGAGATGGGGATGGCAACACTTACAGCAATCATTCCTGCTTCCTAAGCACGCATTTTCTTCCAACACTAAACCTATCGAGGGTAGTGTGAGAGACTGTTTGCCCACCCTAAGCCACTCTGCTCATTCTCAATTTAAAGACTGCAACCTGCCCCCCTCCCCCCGCAAAACACACACACTGTAGCCCTCACTTGCCCAGTCTCCTCTGTAGATAATGAGTGGACACAGGACACAATCATGGCCAATGCAGCTGAGAAGTCAGCTGGGAGATTTGGGGAGAAAGAGTCCTTCCTTGGTAGAGAGGAATAAAGCTTCTCTTTTCCCCTCCCCTGTCCTGTGAGGAGATGACTGCTGGATTTGCAATGACCACAGTGACCACGAGGAACCCAGGAGAATCTTCAAGAAGACTACCAGTCTCATATAAAACTGCCCAACTTCGGGCTTCTTGCTATGTGGGAAAAAATAACTAAGTTGTTTAAGTCGTCTTTACTGGGGTCTTCCCCCCGGCCCCACTTGCACCAAAAGCAATCTATTTGATATAAGATCATCATGTTAAAGACTAGGAAGCAAAACACTTTTGTTTTAACCAAAACATTTTCAAAACTTCTCCTGAGAGCTGCTGTAGTCCAAAATGGTTAAGTCTAGAATAGACAAGCCAACAATATTCTGACCACACAGATAGAGCAAGCGTCTCCGGGGCTGACAAAAGAATGTGAAGCAAATTCCTAATGCTCTCTCCCCAGATTAGGCCCCATTATCTGTTCCACAAACACACCTCAGATATGATCTGAGTCAGGACTACCCAACTTTTTTGGCCCCAGGGATCAATTTCATGGAAAATAATATTTCCACTGACCAGGGCAGGGGGGGATGGTTTCTAGATGATTCAAGTACATGACATTTACTGTGCACTTTATTTCTATTATTATCACATCAGCTCCACCTCAGACAATCAGGCATTAGATCCCAGAGGTTGGGGGACCCCTGATCTAAGTGAAAAGGATGGGTTCTCCAAAGGACAAAAAGCCCTGAGAAATTCTTAGAGGCCCCTCCAACCAGCTTCTCGCCAGCAAGCCCCTCATACATAAATGATCACACCCCTAACAGCCATGATGTGTATTCAGGCAGGCTGGACCCCACAGCATGTGCGCTCTGATACCCGTGAACAGGCCGTGCTGCCCCCTACACTGGGAGAAAAGGCTCTTCTGTTGGTTACCTATCTGCTCCACGTCACTATCTTCTCTTTCCTCTTCTCCCTCTTTCCCTCCCTTCTTTCAGAAAGAAAATCATACTTCTTAAAACCTGGGGTATTATAGAAATTGTGTGTAAAATGGACCAACAAAGAGAACTAGATTTCTAGTACCCAGAGGGGACCTCCTATTCCTTTTGGGATAATTACTGTATAGATGACTTCAAGGTACAGGAGAAGTAGCATTGTCTTATTTTTAAACTCAGTATTACATTGCAAGTATTTTTCATTTACTCAAGTGACGCTCAACTTTATGTTATTAAATCAACATGTATGTGCGTGTTAAGTCACTTCAGTTGTGTCCGACTCTTTGTGACCCCATGGACTGTAGGCTATCAGGCTACACTGTCCATGGGATTCTCCAGACAAGAATATAGGAGTGGGCTGCCATGCCCTCCTCCAGATCTTCCTAACCCAGGGATTGAACTCACGTCTCTTAGGTCTCCTGCATTGGCAGGCAGGTTCTTTACCATTAAATCTTGTTAAAAGGAGTGATTTTTGAGAAGCTTCAGACGTGTCATTGTAAGGATGTACTATAGTATATCTATCCTTTCACCACTGTAGAGCTGTAAACTCTGTCTAATGTCTGCTGCTGCTAAGCAAATACCACAATGAGACTGTTTGACCACACATTTTTGTATCATCTAGCTTGTATATAATTTTAAAGAACCTTGATAAGTCCTGCCAAACTATTAAAAAGAAAGGTTACTCTGATATTCATTTATAATAGACAATTTCATGATAGTCCTGCTGCTGCTGCTGAGTCACTTCAGTCGTGTCTGACTCTGTGCGACCCCATAGATGGCAGCCCACCAGGCTCCCCCGTCCCTGGGATTCTCCAAGCAAGAACACTGGAGTGGGTTGCCATTTGATACTTGCCAATATTAGATGATACACACTTAAAGCTTTTGCCATTTATACTGTTGTTGTTCAGTCGCTAATTTCATGCCTGACACTGTGACCCCATCAACTGCAGCACACCAGGCTTCCCTGTCCTTCACTCCCACAGTTTGCTCAAATTCATGTTCATCGAGTCAGTGGTGCTAAATAACCATCTTATCCTCTGCTGCCCTCTTATCCTTTTGCTTTAGATCTTTCCCAGCATCAGGATCTCTTCCAATGAGTTGACTTTTCACATCACCTGGCCAAAGTATTGGAGTTTCAACTTCAGCATCAGTCTTTCCAGTGAATATTCAGGGATGATCCTCCTTTAGGATTGACTGATTTGATCTCCTTGCAGTCGAAGGGACTCTCAAGAGTGTTCTCCAGTGCCACGGTTCAAAAGCACCAATTCTTCAGCACTCAGCCTTCTTTATGGTCCAGCTCTCACCACCCATACATGACTCCTGGAAAAACTATAGCTTCAACTATATGGACCTCTGACAGCAAAGTGATGTCTCTGCTTTTTAATACACTGTCTAGTTTTGTCATAGTTTTGCCGGCAAGGAGCAAGCATCTTTTATTTTTTTCATGGCTGCAGTCATCATCTGCAGTGATTTTGGAGCCCAAGAAAATAAAACCTGTCACTGCTTCTACTTTTTCCCCTTCTATTTGCCACGAAGTGATGGGACTGGATGCCATAATCGTAGTTTTCTGAATGGTGAGTTTAAGCCAGCTTTTTCACTCTCATCTTTCACCCTCAATCAAGAGGCTCTTTAGTTCCTATTCACTTTCTGCCATTAGAGTGGTATCATCTGCACATCTGAGCTTGTTGAAATTTCTCCCTGAAATCTTGATTCCAGCTGGTGAGTCATCTAGCTTTGCATTTAGCATGATGTACTCTGCATATAAGATAAACAAGCAGGTTGACAATATATTCCTTTCCCAATTTTGAACGGGTCCATTGTTCCATGTACGGTTCTAACTTCTTGGTACACATCCAGGTTCCCCAAGAGACAGGTGAGGTGGTCTGGTATTCCCATCTCTAAGAATTTTCCACAGTTTGTTGTGATCCACACAGTCCAAGTCTTTTGTGTAGTCAAGGAAGTAGAAGTAGATGTTTTTCTGGAATTCCCTTACTTTCTCTAGGATCCAACAAAAGGTGGCAATTTGATCTGCCATTTAGATATAAAAATCTTATTTCCTATTTCATTAAATAGTAATATTGTTATGTTTCTCTCTATATATGTATATTTTAAACCACTTATCTTATTGTGTGAATTCCTTTATTGCTATCCATTACTTATTTTTCACTGGCCCATTTATTTTTCCTATTGATTTGTAAAAGTCCTTTACATGTTATCTGCTATGTTTGTTTAAAGTATAATTTTCCCAATTTATCATTTGCCATTTAATTTGGTTCAGTTGCTGACTGACATTCAAAAATTTCCCTTTTTTTGGTTTCATTTTAATTAATCATATCTACTAGACTTTTCCTTTGACAATTCTGTCTACCTTGGCCATATGCAAATTTTCCTTACCCTTGGATGAAAACGTTCATATTTTTCTTTCAACATTAATGTGTTTAATGTTCATATTTTCTTCCAGGTATGTTTTAAACTTAACTCTTTAGTCAACCCAAAATTTATCTTTTGCATCTGATGATTTTCTATTTGACATTTTCCCCAAATCCTTAATCTTTACAATAATGCTTTTTGCTGCATAATCCATTCTTTCTCTATAGGCTGCTAACTCTTCCTTGGAGAAGGCAGTGGAACCCCACTCCAGTACTGTTGCCTGGAAAATCCCATGGACAGAGGAGCCTGGTAGGCTGCAGTCCATGGGGTCGCAAAGAGTCGGACACGACTGAGCGACTTCACTTTCACTTTTATGCACTGGAGAAGGAAGTGGCAACCCACTCCAGTGTTCTTGCCTGGAGAATCCCAGGGATTGGGGAGCCTGGTGGGCTGCCGTCTATGGGGTCGCACAGAGTCGGACATGACTGAAGTGACTTAGCAGCAGCAGCAACTCTTCCTTAAGAAAGGGGTGGCAGATTCATGTCAATGTATGGCAAAACCACTACAATATTGTAAAGTAGTTAGCCTCCAATTAAAATAAATAAATTTATATTAAAAAAAGAGAAAGGAGTGACAAATACCTAGAACATAAGGTATCTCTCTTGCTCTTTTTCATATTCACAGCTGAGAGAAATAACTCCTCCTGGGACTTTTCCTTGCTGAATGGAGGAAAAAACGTCAGCATCCTTACCAGGACTTCTTCATTCAATTGTTTACTTAGAATCAATTATGGGAAAGCAATATGCCAACAGGGATGGGGTGGTTAAGACCATCCAGTGGATTTTACTTTGTATTAGATGAGTCAGACTTATAACCAAGAACTTCAGACTTTGAAGGTACTTAACAATTATACAAGGAAGATACTGAACAAATAATTATACAATGACAAGTGTATGACAAAGAAAGTACAGGGCGGCATGAGGATCCGTAAGAGGAGGACTCAAATAGCAACAGAATGGGGGGGGAAAGAGCAGTGGCCTTGAGATCAACCGGAGGTCTAAACAACAGATGCCTGCTTCAGGTGACATGGTGAGCTAGATAGCCCCAAACCACTCTCTCTGCGACATATATATATTGTTGTTCAGTTGCCCAGTCACGTCTGACTCTTTCCCTGTCCCTCCCTGTCCCTCACCATATATACATATGTATATATAATTTTATGGAGAAGGCAATGGCACCCCACTCCAGTACCCTTGCCTGGAAAATCCCATGGACAGAGGAGCCTGGAAGGCTGCAGTCCATGGGGTCGCTGAGGGTCGGACACAACTGAGCGACTTCACTTTCACTTTTCACTTTCATGCATTGGAGAAGGAAATGGCGGCCCGCTCTAGTGTTCTTGCCTAGAGAATCCCAGGGATGGGGGAGCCTGGTGGGCTGCCGTCTATGGGGTCGCACAGAGTTGGACACGACTGAAGCGACTTCAGTTCAGTTCAGTTCAGTTGCTCAGNGTCAGCAAAGTAATGTCTCTGCTTTTGAATATACTATCTAGGTTGGTTATAACTTTTCTTCCAAGGAGTAAGCGTCTTTTAATTTCATGGCTGCAGTCACCATCTGCAGTGATTTTGAAGGTTAATTACAATATTGTATTGGTTTTGCCATACACCAACATGAATCCGCCACAGGTATACACATGGAATAGTTTTAAAACTATGTTTTTAAGAATACAACTTGTATTCTTAGTGGCTGAAATTCTCCCAATACATCTCCCGTTTCTATCAGCTTTTGCTTTATATATTTGGAAGATTTCTACTTGGAAAACAGGTTGGCTATTATATCCACACTCCTTCAAATGTAATTAAATCAAATACATTTAATTGGATAAAATTAATAATTTTGAACTGATGAAATTATTAATTTTATCCAATTAAATATATTTAATTATATTTGTATTCATCTGCAATTAAAATATCTGTGCTGTATTTGTCTTTGTAAGCCTGAGACATAATATATATTTTATTTTTAAACTTTATAATTTATATTAGGTGTGCTTCCTAAGCATAGTAAGCATACAACTAAGACACCACTATTGAATCAAGCACCAGAGTTTTGTCCAACAGAANCTGTATTTGTCTTTGTAAGCCTGAGACATAATATATATTTTATTTTTAAACTTTATAATTTATATTAGGTGTGCTTCCTAAGCATAGTAAGCATACAACTAAGACACCACTATTGAATCAAGCACCAGAGTTTTGTCCAACAGAAGAGTTTAAAACATTTATATTCATTAAAACAAAGGATGTTGGTTTTGTTTCTGGAATAGTAATTTATGCTTTGAGTAAAAACTATTTTTGAGCTTTGAGAAAAAAATTTAAGTACATTACAAAGAGCCCTTTAAAATGTACAATTCAATGAAAGCATAGTCTGAAACTGCCATTGCAAGCACTTTCTAGAACAATTCCATCAGGGCCCAAAGTTTCATCATGCTCCTTTGAAGGCAATCCCTATCACACTACCATTTGATGCCTAGTAACTTCTGACCTGCTTTCAGGAATTCCATATAAATGAAATGAGGTGACAGTCAGTCTTTTGTGCCTGGCTTTTTTCACTTAGCATACCACTTTGAGAGTCATTCATACTGTCACAGGCATCATATATTTCATTGCTGAGTAACATCCCACTGAATGGATACACCACGCTTGTCTTCTCCAATGGAGAGGCCCTAGAGTTCTATGAATGAAGTCATCTCTATTCACACACACATTTTTGTGTGCATGTACATTTTATTTCTCTTGAATGAATACCCAGGAGTGGAATCATTGAGCCATATTGTGAGTACAGGTTTTCTTGTTTTTTTTCTTTTGGTTTTTTTTTTTTTTTTGAGAAACTGAGGAATTGTTTTCCAAAGTGGTTGTACCACCTTATACTTCCACCAACAATGTACGAGAGTTCTGGCTGTTCCCCATTCCCAACAACACTTGTTATAGTCAGACTGTTTGACCTTAGTCATTGTAGTGAGTGTGAAGATGAGAATCTTAATTTGCATTTCCCTGATGACTAACAATGATGAACAGTTTTTAGAGATTTCATTTGTAGGCTATCTTTATGTCCTGTCCAGTGATATATCTCACAATATGATTGCCCATTTTCAAATTGAGTCATTTATGCTCTTGTTATAAGAGTTCTCTGTATACATTCCAGATACAAATCTTTCATCAGATATATGCTTTGCAAGCATCGTCTTCCAGACTGTGGCTTGTCATTTTATTTTCTTAATGTCTTTGGAAAAACAAAATCCAGCAGTCTAGGTGAAGTCTAATTTATCAACATATTTCTATTTTCATTTGCATTTTTCATATCCTATTGACAAAATCTTTACCTAACTAAGATTTTCTCCCCTGTTTTCTACTACCAGTTCTGCGTTTGTGGCTCTTACATTGAGGTGTAAGATTCAGTTCAAGTTAATTTTTGTATATGCTGTATGTGATGTGGAGTGCTTAGTCCCTCAGTCTTGCCTGACTCTTTGCAACTGTAGCCCACCAGGCTCCTTGGTTCACAGGGATCCTCCAGGCAAGAATACTGGAGTGGGTTGCCATGCCCTCCTCCAGGGGATCTTCCCAACTCAGGGACTGAACCCAGGTCTCCCTCATTGCAGGCGGATTGTTTACCATCTGAGCTCTTACACTGAGGTATAAGATTCAAGTTATTGTTTGCATATACCATATAGTGAAGGTCAAAATTCATTTTTCCACATATGGCTATTTAATACTGCAGCATCATTATTTTTTTCTCATTTTCTTTGCTTCTTACATATTTTATATAGTGTCTGTTTCCTTTGTAGCAATCATCTCCAATAACTTAGTTTTAAATCTATTAAACTGTGGTGCTGGAGAAGGCTCTTGAGAGTCCCTTGGAGAGCAAGGAGATCAAACCAATCAATCCTAAAGGAAATCAACCCTGAATACTCTTTGGAAGGACTGATCCTTAAGCGCCAATACTTTGGCTACCTGATGCAAAGAGTCAACTCACTGAAAAAAGCCCTTATGCTGGGGAATGACTGAGGGCAAGAGGAGAAGGCAGTGACAGAGGATGAGATTGTTGGATGGCATCACTGATTCAATGGACATGAGTTTGAGCAAATTTCGGGAGATAGGAAAGACAGGGAAGCCTGGTGTGCTGCAGTCCATGGGGTTGCAAAGAGTCTGACACAACTTAGCGACTGAACAACAACATAACTTTACCAGTGGTCACTTTTAAGCTATACAGAAACATCGATTTTTTCCTGATAATCAGAATGAATGGTTAAATACCATATGAGTTACCCCAAACAATGCCTGAAGCAAAGCAGGTTTCAAACTCATAATTCCAAAGCTCTTTTAAAATGCCTGTGATCAGCTGGTTCCTTGTATGTTTGCAAGAGCAATGTTTGACATCTGCATTCCGCTTAGAAACTGACTCAAAATAATTATTTGCAGATAATTCCATGTGTAACTTCTCCCAGTATATAATGCCTGCTCCTTTAAAACAAGACCTCTTCAATTATGAATATTCATTTTGATTGCTTTTTTGGTTGGCTGGCAAATAACTTGTTATACTTTCTTCAAGAACAATATACTAGTGCATATTTTGTGAGTACTTGCAGAGCATTTATCTTTTTTCTGCTGTCTTTTACATAAGAGAACTTGACTGGTATTCTTGGGTCTCTGTCTTGCTCAAAACTCTGTAGACATTGCAGTAGGACATTTATTATTATAGTGAAAATTTTGGTTCTTCAAACACAGGACGGTTTTCTCCACTTACCCTTTCCTTATGAGGTAGCCTTAGATAGCAAGGGCATGTTACCCTCTGCCCAAGGCCCCAACCATATGTGGCTACTAAGCCTGTGAAATGTAGCCTGCTGAAGTTGAGAGAAATAAAACATACGCTGGACTTCAAAGACTTCAGGTAGGGAAAAGGTATGTAAGATATCTCATTAGTAATTAAAAAAATACTGATCCCATGTTGACATGATGGTATTTTAGATATACAGAATTAAATAAAATGTAGTATTAAAATACACTTCAATTGTTTCAGTTTGTTGGACCATAAGGATGGCTGATCACCGAAGAACTGATGCCTTTGAATTGTGGTGCTAGAGAAGACTCAAGAGTCCCTTGGACTCCAAGGAGATCAAATCAGTCCATCCTAAAGGAAATCAACCCTGACTATTAATTGGAAGGACTGATGCTGAAGCGCCAATACTTTGGCTACCTGCTGCAAAGAGCCAACTCACTGGAAAAGACCCTGATGCTGGGACAGATTGAAGGCAAAAGGAGAAAAGGGGTGAAAGAGGATGAGTTTGCTGGACAGCATCACTGACTCAATGGACATGAATTTGAGCAAACTCCAGGAGATAATGGAGGACAGAGGAACCTGGTGTGCTGCAGTTCACAGCGTTGCAAAGAGCTGGACATGACTTAGCAACTGAACAGCAACAATAACAAGGGAACTTTTGCTTACGTGTGATTCATCATTACAGCTCTACTGGAAGGCAATGCTCAAGAGACAGACTACTCGGATTCCTATTTTGGTTCCATAGTATTGAGTGATTTCCACAAGTCTCTTTTATAAGTTTCTATTCCCTCACCTGGAAATGGGTGAAAATAGTTATACTCACCTCAAGGATTATTATGGAAATAAAATAAGTTTATGCATGTGAAGCTATTAAGTTGGCATATAATCAATATTTATTAATGAGAATTATTCTTTTTTTAATGAGAATTATTCTTAAAGGAAGAATTTTTTCTTTATAATTTATTTTTCTAACAGACTGGGAGAAAATATTTGCAAATGAGGCAACTAACAAGGGCTTCATTTCCAAACCATACAAATAGCTTATACAACTCAACAAGAAAACAACAAACAACCCAAATGAAAAATGAGCAGAAAATCTAAATAGACATTTTCCCAAAGAAGGCATAAAGGGGGCCAGCAGGTAAATGAAAAGATGTTCAACATAACTAATTACAGAGAAATGCAAACCAAAACTACAATGAGGTATTACCTCACACTGGTCAGAACAGCCATCATTAAAAAGTCTACAAGTAACATATGCTGGAGAGGGTGTAAAGAGAATCCTCCTACACTAATAGTGAGAAAGTAAGTTGGTATAACCACAATGGAGAACAGCATGGAGGTTCTTCAAAACATTAAAAATATAGTTGCCATGTGATCTAACAATCCCATTCCTGGGCATGTATCCAGACAAAACTATAATTCAAAGAGATACACGCACCCTAATGTTCACAGCAGCACTGCTAATAATAGCCAAGACATGGATGCAATCTAAATGTCCATTAACAGATGAACGGATAAAGAAGATGTGGTATATGTACACAATGGAATACCTCTCAGCCAGAAAAAAGAATGAAATAATGCCATTTACAACAATATGGATGGATCCAGAGGTTATCATACTGAGTGAAGTAAATCAGAAAGAGAAAGACAAATACCATATACTATCCCTTACATGTAGAGTCTAAAATATGACCCAGCTGAACTTATCTGCAAAACAGAAACAGACTCACAGACACAGAGAACAGATTTTTGGTTGCTAATGGGGAGAGGGCATGGGGGAGGGATGAAATGGGAGTTTGGGATTAGCAGATGCAAACTAGTATATATAGAATGGATAAACAGCAAGATCGTACTGTATATTCAATATCCCACGATAAACCACATGGAAAATGAGAGGAAAAAGAATATTATAAATA
>SJYV01039036.1:494685-505774 GCA_006410875.1 Neotragus pygmaeus
CATCCCCGTGCACCAGCCCCAAGCATCCTGTATCAAACATAGACTGGCGATTCGTTTCTTACATGATAGTATACATGTTTCAATGCCATTCTCCCAAATCACCCCACCCTCTCCCTCTCCCACTGAGTCCAAAGCATTTGGACAGAAACTCCTGTTCTCACTGTAAAGATTTTCTAACCACAGCATAATCTCCAGTTTGCTCTGGCTATTACTTTTAACTACCCGTGAAATAAATACCTCTGGTCTCCTTTTCTCTCTTATTTTTTCTCTTTTTTCTCTCTTATTCTCACATTCCCAAAATCCATCATTACAGCTACTCTCTTGAATCACTGAAGTTGTTTTTCAACTCAAGTTCTGAGCAGGTAAGATTGGTGGTACAAGAGAACAACAGTGAACTGAAGGCCAAGAGAATCAGATTCTGGCATCACTTAGACCCCTGATTAGCAGCGTGCTACTACTTCCTTTGATAAATTTTGATTAACCACAGAAAACATATGATGTTCCTATAGCATGGGATTCTTGAAAACACGCAATGAAACCAGGTACAGGAAAGAATTTCCTTTTTTTATCAAGAGGAATGGACAAGAAAACCACAGCAATGAAAATGCAATGGGATCAGTGTTCCAGATGGGGAAAGGGTGAGTCAGGGGACATTTAATGGCTTTAAAAATGAGTTTAAATCTGAGCTCAGACCAATTACAGCTCCAGCTGGGGTATGTCACAGACACACATCTGGAACAACTGTTGTATTCTGGAGCACCACAGAGAATGGCAGAAATGAAAGAGAGAGAAAAAAGTGAGCCCATTCGTGGAAGATAAGAACTCAGAAACCACTTATCACGTTAACAGGTCAGAGGACACATTTAAGTGTTAACTAGGCCCCCTGCCATTCTGATCATGGCTGAGGGAACGGGGATGATGAACAGTGGACTCAGTAAATACAATGGGTCCTCAACCCCCTGTCTGACTTACTCTGCAAATCCAAGACAGAACTCATGCAATTTCTGGAAACCACAAGCCAGGTTTTTATCCTAAACCCTGGGCCTAAAGATAAACGGTATAGGCCTTGTCGTCCAGCTCCTCCCAGTCCGGTGAGGAAGGCAGACGAGTGACCAGATAATGGCAGATACAGTCACATTTGGCCTTTCTTAATACTCAGGACCAGTGTGGGGGAGGGGGGAGATCACAAAGATGAAGATTTTAGCATAGCACAAGGTGAACATTTCTAATTGTGTTTCTAAATATGGAACAAGGTCCTCTGGGAGGTAATGATCTCTTATCTCTGGAAGGACTCAAAAAGAGAAGATTAATGACCATTTACATAGAATATTATAGAAGAAAATGGGAGGTTATGCTAGATGAATGCCAAGTTCCTGCCTAATTAAGATTCTATGATTCTCAAAAGGGGACAGGCCCATTCACTAAGACACTATGTTAAAGAAACATTTGCCTGAGCACAAAGTGAATTGTACAACTGACACAGTTTCTTTTCTAACACAGATGAGTTTCTGTTGGTTGTCTACAAGGTTCCATGCTTCATATTTAAAAGCCAAAGATCAGTCTTCTGAATATAGAATAGCATGTTACACATGTCACTTACCCACATTTGTTCTGTGATCCTCATCCTCACAGAGAGAAAAGCCTGACACAAAGGCCTGAGGTACATCGCAGGCCTTAAAGAACCAGCTCTCTTGTTCACAAATCATGTGTATAATCTAGGAACCATAAAACAATAAAGCAAGTGGGAAAATGCCACCTTTCCCAAACCTGGAAACCTCAGCCAGTCCTCCTGCATAATGTTTGACCTACAAGCAGAGGAAGAACAAGAGCCTATATTCATAAACTATTCTAGGAAAGCAATCTAAAACATACACCCTCTAAGGAGTGGTCAGCAGTCACCTATTTCTTCAGTGCAGGGGAAGAGGTGTGCTGATGTGGTAGGTTTGGAAAAGAGAAGATTTAAGAGGTTAATCACAGCCATCTTCAAATACACTGAAGAGGAAGGGAAGGAAACAGAATCTGCTGAGGGCCTTTGTTGTCTCTGTTCAGTCACTAAGTTGTATCTAAATCTTTGCAACTCCATGGTCCAAAAGGAGAAGAGGGTGGCAGAGGGTGAGATGAGATGGTTGAGGGCCTACTATGTGCCAAGCACCACACTTTCCATTATAAGACCTCATTTAACTGCATTTCTTCACCAATAAAGGGGACCTAGAGGCACCAACTTTGAAAGATGATTATTCTTGTTATCATATAATTAGTGATGCTGGACAAGGTAGTTCTGAAGGCCAAATATCGCTTGCTTCATCTCTCATTCTTGTGCAGGGCATCTCTGAACATATCCTACCCTCTATGAGAAAGACACGTCTTGGGGAGTTGGTCCTTCCTCTGCAGGTCAAGTCTAATCAGAACTGCTCCAGCCCCTGGGGGTATTTTGTCATTGCACTGGAAGCTTGGCCATTGCCAAGTGTGTGGTCCCCCTGAACTATAATCCAGGCCCTGAGATAATACAATCTGAATCCAATTTGAGGAACAGGACTGACTGGAAAGAATCCTATGTGAGATTCTGGTCAATCTGCTTAACCCTCCACCACAAGGCCTCATTTGCCAAAAATATAGCTACAAGTATTGAGCTTCTTTTTAACCCCAAGACTCTATGAGTTCATGTCATTATCAATCCCTGCCGAGTGAACATGCCCATCACTCAGGAGGCATAGCTTCCTAGGAAACAGGTGAGGCAGTCAGTCATGTCTCCATCTGCCCCAGGAAGAGGAACAGTAGAAGTTTGTCTCCCAGAGGACAGCAGGTGATGAAAGACGGCAGTTTTCTAAAGAGAACCTCTACAATACTCCATAGAGATCAGCACAAAGGCAATTGAATGTGAGTAGGAAGCCAATTTTTAGAGTCAACCATCAACACCTTCTGTAACCACAGTCCTGAATCCTACTTCATCATCCTTCTGATGCTGGTAACGAGCAGGCATCAGGTCTAAGAGAAAAGGAGATAAATGAGGGCTCCCAGTGAGACAGGGGCCTCATGAAACAGCCCCTGCCCTAGACACTTCCCTTCCTGAGCTCTGGATTATCCCCCAGTGGGGGCCAGGGGTGACTTCCCGGGCTAACCAGGGGCAAGATCAAAGGCAAGGTATTCAGGGCCTCGTCTGAACACTGGCAAATATCTTGCTGATAAGGCAAACTGTCCAAAGTGAGGACTGCTTAGTTTAGTGGTCCTTGGATGGCAGGGATGGGGCCGGCCCAGCTCTCAGCAGCATCATTAGTAAGACACACTTTTGTCCACAGCAGGAAGGCCGCTCCCCGCAGGCCTTTAAATGAGGAGTCACGCTTAACACATTTGTTCTTCAGGAACAACTAGAAAAAGAACAGCACCGAGAGCTCAGAGGACCTTTGTCTAGACACAGTTGTGGTATCTTAGCTTAAAAATAGGCAACAGTGAAGGAACTAGAACAGAGGAGAGAGAACATGGATTGTGGAGTCAGTTCTGGGTTTTAGTCCTGGCTCTGCCACATACTGGGCCTCCCAGGTGGCTCAGTGGTAAAGAATCCACTTGCCAATTCAGGAGATATGGGTTCTATCCCTGGGTTGGGAATATCAGCTAGAGGAGAAAATGGCAACCCCCTCCAGTATTCTTGCCTCAGAAATCCCCTGGACCGAGCAGCCTGGTGGGCTACAGTCCATGGGGTCACAAAAGAGTTGGATATGACTCAGCAACTAAACGACAACTGCCACATACTAGCTATGCATGTGATTGGGGGTTAGTATTTTATCTCCTTAATCCTTAGTTTCCTCATCTGTAAAATGGGGATCATAATAGAATCAGTCCACAGAGTTACGGTGAGCATTCCATGTGAAAACCATGCAACATAAGAAAGAAATTGTTCCATATATAGCAGAGGTTACACTGTAGTCTGGGCTTCCCTGGTGGCTCAGACAGTAAAGAATCTGCCTGCAATGCAGGAGACATGGGTTCATTCCCTGGGTCGAGAAGACCACCTGGAGAAGAGAATGGCTACCTACCCACTCCAATATTCTTTCCTGGAGAATTCCACGGAGAGAGGAACCTGGCAAGCTGCAGTCTATGGGGTCACAAAGAGTAGAACATCAACGAGTGACTAACACACACCATAGCATATGGGGTTCAAAGTCACTGAAAACGGAATTCTGAGTTCAAGTGCAAGTCAACCTCATCACCCAGTCAGGTGGCAGCCCACATTCCCCTCCTTTTCTTCAGATCCATCCCACCTCCATGTCTGCTGATTTACATGACCCCAGATCTCACACCATTTTATTTGGAAAGGAAAAATCAAACAGCGGTCTCGGCATTTATTCGCTGCCTAATCTCAGGGAAATATCCTTCACCTCTGTGCTTCAGTTTACAAATTGCCTGTGAGATGGAGGTAATGAAGCTCCTCTTTCCACCCCACAAGGCTGTCCCAAGACGTGAGTGATGCATGCCACCACCTGCAAAGCTCCATGCAAAAAGAAGTTGTGGTCTTCATCCTGCTGCTCCTTCCCCTGGTGACAGGGGCTTCGTGTCCTGAGTGGATGTGGAGGCACTCAGTCCTGGGAGCCTGTGGGTCTGGGAACTAGAAAGCCGGAAATGAACAAACCACAAAAACATCAGAAAGACCAATGAGTGTTTCACAGGCCACAGGGATGAGTATGCTGAGCGATCACTGTTTGCAAACCCGCACTAACCGGTCATTATGGAGAGAAGCGTACCAGTCCAGCGCAAATTTCTCACAGCTTGTTTTTAATCACACACTGATCCTTCATAATTTCCTTTCCCCTATTTGTCCATTCTCCAGCACTAACAGACAGAATAAGGGACCCACAGGAGTATTTCTGAGAAATGTCATTTCCAACAGCTATATAAAACGATTTCTCAGCTGTATTGGGGAGGCCATCTTATGCGTAGGCTGTGGGTACCATCTGATGTTTCCTGGATACAAGTGCAGAATCGGCATGATTCCATGTCATCATCTGTCCCTCCTCTAACATCATCTGATGGATGGTGTTTCAATACATCCCCTTCCTGGTTTACCTGTCATGGAAAGACGTCTGCCCCACGGCGGCTCTTGGGATTAAGGTGGGTTGGTACAGATGGAGATGTTTTCTCTACTCTACTGCAGGGTCAGACAAACACATGGCTGTCTGCCAGTACCCTGAGGTACAATGGGCCTCAGGAATGTGGTAAGTCCTGACAGTGATCCAGAACTCCTTCCTCACTCTAATGTCCATTGACACATGAATGGATAAAGATGTGGTACATATACACAATGGAATACTATTTAGCCATAAAGAGGGTGATGATTCCATTTGCAGCAATATCAAGGCAACTAGAGATTATCACACTAAGTTAGTCAGACAAATAGGCATCAAATATCACTTATATGTGGAATCTAAACTATGACACAAATGAACATATGTATGAAACAGAAATAGAATTACAGACATAGAGAACAGACTGGTTGCTAAGGGGGAGTGGGTTGGAGGAGGGATGGATTGGGAGTTTGGGATCAGATGCAAACTATTTTATGTATAGAGAATGGATAAATCACAGGATCTTACTGTAAACCACAGGGAACTATATTTAATATCCTGTGATAAATCATAATGGAAAAGAATATAAAAAAGGATGCATATATATATTAATATATGCTCAGTTGCATCTGACTCTTTGCAAACCCAAGGTCTGTAGCCTGCCAGGCTCTTCTGTCCTGTAATTTTCCAGGCAAGAATACTGGAATGAGTTGCCATTTCCTACTTCAATACACACGCTCACACACACACACATAATTGAATTACTTTGCTGTACAGCAGAAATTAACACAACATTCCAAATCAACTATACTCCAATTTTAAAAAACAAACAAACAAACTGAAATCCTTTCCTAATGACTTTGTGTCTGTCTCTTAGGCATGCAGGACTGAGTTTACTGTGTATTCATTTAGCAAACATTTTCATAGGCCAGGCATTATGCCAGGTGGTAGGAATACAAGAGTGATAAAAAAACAGAAGCCTAGCTCTTTTGCACCCTACGCTTGAGGGAAGGTAGACGTTTACCTGCTCATCACACAAAGGCATGAAAGTTTACACTCAGTGGTGAGTTTACAGAAGAAACGTATGTGATCCTTCAAGAAGATATAACAAAGAAACCCCTACGAGATGATGAAAGCAGAGAAGGTTTCCTCAAGTACACAGAGTTCAGCAAAATAATAGGGAATTAATCAGTGATGGGGAAAGAACAGACTCCAAATACAACAGACAGAAGAAATAACTTGTGCAAAGGTCCCCAGCAGAAGGGAAGGAGCAGAGCAGCCTGGAAAATTCAGCAGGTGAGCAGTGGTGCTAACAATACTGGAAGAAGCTGGAAGGAGGAAGGCACCAGAAACACAACTCAGTTAAGGACTGTACTCTCCATCCTAAAAGCACCAGGAAACCATCAAAGGTTTTACACAAAGGACAGGGATGGTGTGGTTCGGCTTTCCTATGGGAAAGTTGATTTATGTTACTGATGAAGAACAGATTCAGTAAAGGAGATGTAGGCAGATAAGAAGGGAAGAGACTTGTCTGGGGAAACATCTCACATGCTTAGACTATGATAGTGTCAGGGGAGATGGAAACAAGCTTGGACCTCGAACGGTCAGATACAGAGAGAGGGAAAGGCACCCATTGATGGCAGACTCTTAGTTCTGGATGAGCAGCTAAGTAGATGGTGGTGCTAGATATGAGGAAGGCTCAGGTCGGGAGAGTGGGCAGATCATGATTTAGGTTTTTCAAGCAGAATTATGTGTAAATTATTATGACTGTTCTCATGAATTGTGGAAAAATTACATTTTACAGAATGCCTCATCCTCATCATCCTTACCGGATTCTGACAACTTGCCTTATGGGATACAGGACTGTGGGTGATACTTGTTTAAGTGGTAAGGAAATGAAATGCAGGTGGGAGACTTTGCGTTGCAGTCATCAGTAGAAGGCAGGGTCAACGGCAGGACTCCGGAGACCATATCTTTCAGAATACATCACATGGCAATTTTCTTTTTCTTATTTTTTAAGCCACGCAGTTTTCAAATGGATAAAAATTCAGTGTGCAGGCTTCCCTAGTGGTCCAGTGGTTAAGAATCTGCCTCCCAATGTAGGGGACATGGGTTTGATCTCCAGGCCGGGAAGATTCCACATGCCATGGAGCGGCTAAGCCCTTGTGCCACAACTATGGAGCCCACACTTTAGAGCCCATGCTCCATGACCAGAGAAGCCACTGCAACGAGAAGCCCATGCACCCCAACAGAGTCTCCCCTGCTCGCTGCAACTGAAGAAAGCAAAGAAGCAATGAAGACCCAGTGTGGCCAAAAGAAAAACAAGTGTGTAAACATTATGGATACTTGGATTCATGATGGAGTCAGAACTCCAGTCTTTCCCAATCTCACCTGCCTCCTTTCTTCCAGGACCCTAAGAAAGTCTTGGGGTTCCCAGGGGCAGGTTACAGCGCCTCCTTACCTTTCAACCTCCCAATGGCCCGGAGATTTCCCTGCAGGCCATACAATTAAGAGCATTTTAATCCTACATTGCCATGGCTACAAACCTGCCACATCTCAGGCACTGCTGGGCCTTCACCTGAGTTATCTTATTTAATCCAGTATCTTCCTCTGTGTCTGGCAGTGTCCTACCCATTTGGCTCAGAGGTAAAGAATCTGCCCGTGATATGGGAGACCAGGGTTTGATCCTTGGGTCAGGAAGATTTCTTGGATCAGGAAGGGAATGGCTACCCACTCCAGTATTCTTGCCTGGAGAAGTCCATGGACAGAGGAGCCTGGTAGGGTTATATTAGTCCATGGGGTTGCAAAGAGTCGGACATAACTGACTGACTAACACTTTCACGGCTCAAACCTAAGTCAGACAGCTCTTTCGTGGCAAGATGGGATACGAAGTTGGGGTTTTTTCAACCACTCCATGTTCTCTTAAAAAGCAGGGGTGGTCCAGGCTTACACAGAGCACAGACTTGGAACCACACGAAGACAGAAGCCGCCTTCTGTGCCAGACACAGCTCCTCCCCTCCCGTAGCTCTTCCCCATGAACTGGTGCTCAGACCCTGGGAGACAGAGTGGCTTGCTTTCACCTTAATTACTGCAGCAATTTGCTAAATTTTGTTTTTCCCTTTTTAAGAGTGTTAATCAATTTTAGCTCAGAATAGATTGGAATGGCACACAAATTGCCACGACAATCCCCAAATGCTAAATTCTCAACATCTCGATCAACCTCAGAGTCTGAAATACGGGAAAATCAGAAACTCTGGCAGGCATCTCAGTGATCTATTTAAAATGTTATGGGTCTGAAATGAAAAGATAATGGCTTTATGAGGCTTGGAACAAGCAATTTGCTAAAATCAGCCTCATGCTTAGGTGTTTAGTCCTTCCCAAGGTGACTGGAGATGGAGCAGCCACAATTTCTGCAAAGTTACGTGTTCCACTAATAACAGCAATTTGTAAAATCCACTAGCAGTGCAGGGTAACAACCAATGCACCAGAAATACAGAATAGAACAGGACGTGTTCCCAGCCCCGTCCCCCATGAAGAAGGTTCTAAACTAAAGCAGTAGTTGGACAAGTGAACAGAGAAGATCTTCCTCTTCCCTGAGGGAGTCACAGAAAGATCTCAGAGCAGGTGGCCATTGAGCTGAGACCTGAAGGGTGAGTGGAGTGGTGACAAAGTGGCTGGGAGGGCATGTCGGATAGAAGGAAAGGCTCAAACACAGGAAGGAGGGCAGAGAGCCCAGAGGTGGTTTCTTAGAGCTAAGTAAGTGAATTTGCAGGAACAGCCAGAGACGAGACTGGAAGGAGGGTCTAGAGCCAGAATATGAAGGGCGTTTTAATCAGACTGTGAAACTCAAGCTTGACACAGACCACGTGGTATCACGGCAGGATTTCAAGCAAGGTAATGATATGGCCAAATGATCTTCATTTGGCTGAAACCTTCTGGCCCAACATAATCCTTAATATTTATTCAGCCTAATCTTGTGGGGGTTATTTGGCCATGCCACATGGCATGAAGGATCTTAGTTCCTCAATAAGGGATCAGACTTGTGGCCCCTGCAGTGGAAGTGCAGAGTCTGCACCAATGGACTGCTAGGGAATTCTCTATTCAGCATGGTCTTTTAAAGTGCACTCAGATATATTCTCTCATTGAGCCATTACTCCACGAGGTTGTTTTTATAATCACATTTCTACTCATGAAAAATCAGACCCAGCAAAGGTATAACTTTGTGTCTTATGACCAGTACATGACAATACACAAGTTCAAACCGAGTCCCATCACACTCTGAGTTCAGTGCTGACCTGACCAGGTAATCAAATTCTCTAGATAACAGCCACCATGGGCCTCCTTTAGATACAGACCAGGCCAGAGGCCTCCAGCCTCCACAGAAACGCTTGGTGGTTAGAATTGCATAGACCAACATGTATCCTGTGCTAAAGAGGTGGTTACTTTAATGTTTCAGATAATCAAATCAATTTCAAGTAGTAAAAACCCTCAGGTACACCTGGACGTTTCCAGTTGGGAGTTGAGATTTCTGCCTTTGCTTCTGTCTACTAAACCATAAACAAGAAAAGCACGACTCCCTTCCCACCAGTACCTTGAGCTCATCAGCGTTGTAGAAGTCTACATGCACCGCAGGTACCATCCAGGTCTGGAAGAGTGTTGCCAGGATCTGCTCGGCGATGGAGTCAGCGATGAGGTGGAAATGGAGGGGGTTCCGCCTGTGGGCAGTGAGAGGAGGAGTCAGGAGGGAGAACCAAGACCTTTGAGGCACAAAAACCCACTCTTACCACCTGGTAATATTTGGGTTCCCCAGTGCCCAGTGGTAAAGAATCCTCATGCAAAGCAGATGTGGGTTCGATGCCTGGGTCGGGAAGATCCGCTAGAGAAGGGAATGGCTACCCACCCCAGTATTCTTGCCTGGGATGTCCTGTGGACAGAAGAGCCCGGCAGGCTACAGTCCACAGGGTCATAAAGAGTTGGACACGACCGAAGCAACTGAGCACACACGCAACCAATCTGTAACAGCAACGGGGAAGTTCAACCAGGCACGTTGCCCAACCGGTGCCTGCTGGGGAGGACATCAGGGGTGACAAGGAGAGGACATCTAATCCAACTTCAAGATTTCAGAGACACGGCCACTCCAAGGACCGGAGAGGGTAAAATCATTGGTGACACTCCATGCAAGCCAACCACCATACCTGCTATTAGGGCATCTGTATTTCCAAAAATCATAGCATGTGTACAATTTAGTCAATGTTTTATCTTTACCACCTGGATGTACTGGCCTCAGTGAAGCATGTGGACAGAGGATGAAGTTTTTAGACTGGCTGTATGGAGCTGGAAAGTACTTCTCTCATAGCACAGCACTAAATCCTGCCTTCTGCTCGTTCCCTTCCATGTCCATTCCCACCCACCAGGGAGCCACAATGGCATCACCTGTGGCTCCCATTACTGAATATCAGCTCACCCTCATATGTAATATTTCTAAGGTCTTTATCATTCCATCTCAGTCGGTCCGCTGTCATACTGAGCCAGCACCCAAAATACAAACCAGCAGCACACAAGAGCAAAGCTTCTGATTCAAATGTAAATAGGTCTGAAGCCCAGATCTAGCATCTATGGAGGGGGCTTTGAACATGTCATTTATATCTCTGCACTGCCTCTTCATTGTACACAATGAAGAGTCCCCTTGGGGCTACTGGGTCAATTAGATGAGATAAGCAGAGAAATATCAATAACCTCAGATATGCAGATGACACCACTCTTATGGCAGAAAGTGAAGAAGAACCAAAGAGCCTCTTGATGAAAGTGAAAGAGGAGATTGAAAAAGTTGGCTTAAAGCTCAACATTCAGAAAATGAAGATCATGGCATCCGGTCCCATCACTTCATGGGAAATAGATGGGGAGACAGTGGAAACAGTGTCAGACTTTATTTTTGGGGGCTCCAAAATCACTGCAGATGGTGACTGCAGCCATGAAATTAAAAGACACTTACTCCTTGGAAGAAAAGTTATGACCAACCTAGATAGTATATT
>SJYV01039036.1:513458-526942 GCA_006410875.1 Neotragus pygmaeus
TTATTTTTGACAAAGGAGGCAAGAATATACAATGGGGCAAAGACAGACTCTTCAATAAATGGTGCTGGGAAAACTAGACAGCTACATGTAAAAGAATGAAATTAGAACACTTCCTAACACCATACACAAAGATAAACTCAAAATGAATTAAAGACCTAAATGTAAGACCAGAAATTATAAAACTCTTAGAGGAAAACATAGGCAGAACAAACAATGACATAAAGCAAAGCAAGATCCTCTATGACCCACCTCTTAGAGTAACAGAAATAAAAGCAAAAGTAAACAAGTGGGGTCTGATTAAACCTAAAAGCTTTTGCACAGCAAAGAAAACTATAAGCAAGGTGAAAAGACAACCCTCACAATGGGAGAAAATAACAACCAATGAAACAGCTGACAAAGGATTAATTTCCAAAATACACAAGCAGCTCATACAACTCAGTACCAGAATAACAAACAACCCAATCAAAAAATGGGAAAAAGACCTAAACAGACAATTCCCCAAAGAAGACATACTGATGACTAACAAACACATGAAAAGATGCTCACCACCACTCATTATTAGAGAAAGGCAAATCAAAAAACTGCAATGAGATATCACCTCACACTGATCAGAATGGCCATCATCAAAAAGTCTGTAAACAATAAATGCTGGAGAGGGAGAAAAGGGAATGCTCTTGCACTGTTAGTGGGAATGTAAATTGATAGAGCCACTATGGAAGACAGTATGGAGATTCCTTAAAAAACTAGGAATAAAACCACCATATGACCCAGAAATTCCACTCCTAGGCATATACGCTGAGGAATTCAAAATTGAAAAAGAGTTCATTGCAGCACTATTTATGATAGCTAGAACATGGAAGCAACCTATATGTCCATCGACAGACGAATGGATAAAGTTGTGGTACATATACACAATGGAATACTACTCAGTTATAAACGTGAACACATTTGAGTCAGTTCTAATGAAGTGGATGAACCTAGAACCTATTATACAGAGTGAAGTCAGAAAGAGAAAGATAAATATTGTATTCTAATATCGTATTGTGTATACAGAATCTAGAAAAATGGTACAAAATAATTTATTTATAGGGCGGCAGTAGAGAAACAGAGACAGGAGGACTTATGGACAGACATAGAGGCTGACGGACAGGGGGAGAGGGGAGGAGAGGGTGAGATGTATGGAAAGAGTAACATGGAAACTTACATTACCATATGTAAGATAGATAGCCAATGGGGATTTGCTGTATGGCTCAGGAAACTCAAACAGGGGCTCTGTATCAACCTAGAGGGGTGGGGTGGGGAGGGAGATGGGAGGAGGTTTCAAAAGGGAGGGGATATATGTATACTTATGGTTGATTCATGCAGAGGTTTGACAGAAGACAAATTCTGTAAAGCAATTATCCTTCAATAAAACAAACAAATTCAAATACCTGGCTTCTTCCCTCCACCATGAGGCCTTCAAGGACAGCAGCCATCTTTTCATTTCCACCCCCAGTGCTGGGCAGAGAGGCTGGCAAGTAACGTGTGCTCAAGAAACACTCGTACAACAGGGAAAGAAAGCCAGTGCCCTCTCCTTCCCCATCACTGTTCACATTTCCCATGAGAAGTGAAAGCAGCTGAGGACACGCTTACATCAATGGTTCAGGGCTGGCGTACTGCTCCAGAATATTTGGGTCGGAACCCTGGCTGCATTAATGACTAAGTGAATGCAAGCATGTGACTTCATCTCTCTAGGACTCAAGTTCATTTCAGATCGGGAACACTAATGGTAAGTAAGCAGTAGTATCAATATATTAGCTAATTGTGACATGTGATATATATAAAGTGCTTAGCAAAATGTCTGGCATGTGGGTAATATTTGAATACATGTTAATAATTGGTATGGTCTGAATGTTCATTGACCCCCCCACCCCAAATCCATTATGTTGAACCCTAACCCCTTGGGTGAGAGTACCAGGAGGTGGGGCCTTTGGGAGGTGAATAGGTCCCTGGGCAGAGTCCTCCTGAAAGGGGCTCCTTGGCTTTTTTAACACGAGAGAACACAGAAGGAAGTGTGCCGTCTGTGATCAGGAAGTTGGCCCCCGCCAGAGCCAGGTCATGCTGGTATCATGATCTTGGACTTCCTAGCCTCCAAAATTGAGAGAAAAAAAATAAATTCCTGTTGTTTATGAGCCACCTGGTCTGTGCTGTTTTGTTACAGCTGCCTGAATGGACCAGAACTGTTATCAACATGAACTTATGAAACTGTTATTTTCTCTACTGCTTTTACATCACTTTTCAAATAAAGTATTTTCAATTAGTTCTTCCACTCATAGACCAAAAAATGCATTGAATGGATAAACATCCAACAAAGAGCTATCAAGCATCAAGTAAGGCAGAATAGGGATTTAGGCGATGAATGAGCTCAGAGTCCTCTCTTCAGGCAGCAATCAATGTAGCAGAGACAGAGAAAGAATACAAATAACCACATAAATGTTAGCACATAAGGGCTCTGTAACACTGGCCTGCACACACAGCTGCAAGTGTGGAAATAGCAGGCCCTCCCCACTGCCCTGCAGCCATGTGAAGACACTGACCTGAATGCTGAGTAAAGGGATTCCTGGAGCTGGACAGTGAACAGCCTGCACAACCGTACGGAACGGCCACACAAGGACAAATACACATGTTCATGGAGAATAAGAACGAAGGAGATGGCCTCTCAGCAGTGGAGAATCTAGGCAGTTTCCACGGATAATGTGGCAGCAAACCAGACCTTTGGATGAGAAAAGATGAAGGAGAGAGAAATGTATCCTACCGTATGTAACAGAATTAGGAAAAGAACAGAGGTGGAGAGGTTCATAGTGTGCCTATGAAAGAACTACAGTCTTATTAGAGCAGATCATACAATGTTTATTGAATGCCCACTGTATGCCAGGAATGGGGAGGAAAGAAAAGAAAAGAGAGAGAGTTTTAACAACAGGATGGGCCAGGGTGTGTGAATTCCTAAAAACAGAATTCGATTCTCCAAGTGAAAGACAGCCAGATAAGGTTTATAGGGCTCGGCAGGCAGCAGACCGAAGCTGTAATTCAGAAGGTTAATCTGGTTACCAAGCAGAAGATGGACAGCGTGAGTAAGAAGAACAGGCTCTCAGAGGGTGATGGTGCCAGCATTTCTACAGGGCTTTCCCCCTCTTCTGCATTCTTCCTTAGGAATAAACCAGTCTCCTTCAGGAATACACTGAAATCTCACCTCCTCAAAGAGGCCCGCTATGACCACTCCATCCATCTCCCTCTCCCTACCCATCACGCCTCACCTCACGACCACATTTGGTTTCTTTCCAGCAGTGACTAGCAGGGCCGGAAATCTTCCTATACATCTACAGATCTATGTCCACCCTCTAGTAGAACGCGAGCTGTCTAGGATAGAGACTGTCTTATTTCACAAAGCACCTACTCTCTTGTCTACTCTCTCCCCAACCCTGGTGCCTAGAAAGTGCCTGGCCGTGAGTCAGGTCAGGGCTTAGCCTTCCCACAGGCTGTGTTCACACTGGAGTGGTGCCCACAGCTGCCTGCACGGTACCACACCTCCTGCTTCCAGCCTCCGGCTCTCAGTTCAGACACCACAGCTCTGAGGAAGACATTCGATGGTGTCAAGATGCCCTTTCTCAGAGCCTCCCACTGAATTCAGGGCTCAAAACTTACACTATTGCAACTGTTCACTGTTAGATGGAGTCTTGGCACTGGGAACTACATTTTGTAAGTAATCTTTCTCCCAGCTATCTCAAGAAAGAGGAGCCGAAGGAGACATGATTAAATGCAGTATCATATCCTGGATGGGATTCTGGAACAGAAAAAAGAACTTAGGCAAAAATTAAAGAAATCTGAAACAAAGGACAGGACTTTAGTTATAATAATATATCAATGAGTAATGAGTTTTATGTGCTCAGTCATGTCCGACTCTTTGTGACCCCATGGTCTACAGCCTTCCAGGCTCCTTTGTCTATGGGGTTTTCCCAGGCAAGAATACTGGAGCGGGTTGCTGTTTCCTTCTCCAGGGCATCTTCCCCACCCAGAGACCTGGGTCTCCTGCATTGCAGACCGATTCTTTACTGTTTGAGCCACCAGGGAAGGGAAACTAAGTCTGTAAGTTAGCACTAATACAACTACCCAACCAGCATTGGTGGTCTGGATGCCTACCATTTATTATTATATGAGAAAGATACAAGTGTTGCTGTTGTTTAGTTACTAAGTCATGTTTAACTCTTTTTGGGACCCCATAGACTGTAGCTCACCAGGCTCCCCTGTCCAAGGAATTTTCCAGGCAAGAATACCGGAGTGGGGTGCCATTTCCTTCTCCAGGGGGTCTTCCCAACCCAGCGATCGAACTTGTGTCTCCTGCACTGCAGGCAGATTATTTACCTGCTGAGCCTCTAGGGACTGGTTCATTAATTATAACAAATATACCATAAGATGGCATAAGAGGGGAGACGGGCTGCAGGGTTTTGGAAAATCTGTGCTATTCCTTCTGTAATTTCTTTACAAATCAAAAACTGTTCTACAAAATAAATTTTATTAAAAATAATCTTTCCTCAGATTTTTAAAAAAAATTCCTTATAGATATAATCATCCAGTAATAGTTTATAAAAAAATAAAAGGACAAATGAATAATTACTAAAGAGATCCAAATTCCTTCATAGTGGACACAATTACTTGCAACTCTGGCATAGAGGCCCTTAGAAGAAAATGTGAGAGCGTTATCTTTTAATTTGGGGTTAGGTGATGGTTTCTGACATAAGACATCTAAAGCTCAAAAGAAAAGGAAAAATAAATTCGTCTTCATCAAGATTAAAAATTTTGTGTTTCAAAAAGCACCATCAAGAAAGTGAAAAAGATGGCCACCAAATGAGAGAAAATATCTGCAAGGCATAGATATGCCGGGTAAGGGACTTGTAACCACAGTGTAAAAATATTTTACAGCTCAATACAAACGCAAGTAAGCAGATTAGAAACTGAGCAAAGGGTCTGAACAGTCATTTCTCAAAGAAGACATACAAAAGGCCAACAAGAACAGGAAAAGACGCTCAACATCACTAGTCAGTAGGGAAATGCAAATCAGAACTGGGACACCACTCTGAAACCCACTAAAATGACTAAGATAAAAATAACAGCCCAAAACAAGTGTCATTAGGATACAGAGATACCGGAACCCTCAGCTGCTACTTGTGGGATTATACAATGACTGTAGCTGCTCTGGAACACAGTTTGGCGGCTTTTCAAAACATGAAGCATAAAGTTACTATTGCTGACTTACCCATAAATCCCATTCCTAGCTATTGGTTCGGTTCAGTCGCTCAGTCGTGTCCGATTCTTTGTGACCCCATGAATCGCAGCACGCCAGGCCTCCCTGTCCATCACCATCTCCCGGAGTTCACTCAGACTCACGTTCATCGAGTCCGTGATGCCATCCAGCCATCTCCTCCTTGGTCGTCCCCTTCTCCTCCTGCCCCCAATCCCTCCCAGCATCAGAGTCTTTTCCAATGAGTCAACTCTTCGCATGAGGTGGCCAAACTACTGGAGTTTCAGCTTCAGCATCATTCCTTCCAATGAACACCCAGGGTTGATCTCCTTCAGAATGGACTGGTTGGATCTCCTTGCAGTCCAAGGGACTCTCAAGAGTCTTNCACATTCCAAGATGTCTGGCTCTAGATTAGTGATCACATCATCATGATTATCTGGGTCGTGAAGATCTTTTTTGTACAGTTCTTCTGTGTATCCTTGCCACCTCTTCTTAATATCTTCTGCTTCTGTTAGGTCCATATCATTTCTGTCCTTTATCGAGCCCATCTTTGTATGAAATATTCCCTTGGTATCTCTAATTTTCTTGAAGAGATCTCTAGTCTTTCCCATTCTGTTCTTTCCCTCTATTTCCTAGCTATTGGGTTGGCCAAAGGTTTATTGGGATTTTTCTGTAACATGTTTTGGAAACACCCAAACAATCTGTGGCCAATCTGATATCAACAAATAATATATGAAAATGTGTTCCCTTAAGAACTTTAACACAAACATCCACACTGGCATTATTTATAACAGTCAAGAAGTGGAAACAACCCAAATGGTCACCAAGTGATGAGTAAACAAAATGAAGTAAATCCATACAATGGAACATTGTTAGGCAAGGAAAAGGAACGAAGGACTGGCAGATGCTACAACACGGATGAACCCTGAAAAAATTATGTCACATAGGAGAAGCCAGTAACAGGAAGACAAAACAGCATGTGGTCCCATTGATATAAAATGTTCAGAATGAACAGTCCACATAAACAGAAAGATTAGTGGTTGCCAGGGGATGGAGGGAGAGGAAAGTGGGCAGTGATTGTTCATGCGGACGGGTGTTTCTTTATGAGATGCTGAAAATGGGCCATTGATAATATTAGATGGTGGGGACAGTTGCACAATTCTGAATGTTCCAAAAACCACTGAACTGTCCACTTTTAAACAGTGAATTTTATAGTATGTGAATTACATCCCAATGCTTCTCCACTGGCCTGAGATGGAGAGTGACAGTCTAACCTATGAGTCCAGGAGCGGGAATGAGGTCTGGTCTACTCAGCTGTCTTAGAACCTGTTTTGTACAAAAATGATCTGCCTAGGTAGGAAAAGCCAAGAATTGTCCAGGTTGGCTCAGACTATAAGTAACCCCAACTCATGAGGACAGAAAAGTGCCCTCAATTCAAAGAATATTCCACAATTCAGGATGAACAGCAATACAGGTGATATTTCATTCCCAATGTGTAATCCCCAAGGCTGATTTTGCATTTGGTCACTCAGGATGGTAAAATCGTTTTAATGCTAGACGTCTGCAAATCCCCAAACCAGCCAAAGGCCAGGAACCTCCATCCTATTCTCTGTTTGGAGGGAGATTAGCAAGAGTTAGACAGATGTTAAGAACATATTTACGCCAAAATGAGTTTCATCAACTGAAGATAATAAGAACTCATTCAGAAGAATCACAAAAGGAATGATTTCTTAATATATGATTCAGTGTCTATAAAACAACTAAAATAGCCTTTAATATCAGTCTACCAGTTACATATGCATTCTGGGAGCAATGCTTTAAGCCCACGGGAAAAGGCTTCTACCTGAATGGGCCAGCTTCAGTACACGTCTTCAAATACAATGGGTCCCACATAGCTTGATTGGGGTCGAGCAACCCTGACATTAGGTCTCTTCTAATTCAGACCAGATCACACTTTCCTAACAAAGAAGGAAGCAAGTGTATGCTTCATCTTCAGCAGAGCCTGCAGATTTTGCTCATAATGAGCAATGCTCCTGCTGCCTCTGGTTTCCTTAACTGCTCCCCTGTTCCAGGCTGGGATGCAATAAATATGGTAATACAAAGAGGCAAAGATGATTAAACCTTAGCTTTCTCCCTGCTTTTCCTTTCTTATTTCTGTCAGGAATGTGTCACAGTCCTTATAAGGTAACCCAAGGTCTGTTTTTTATTAAAATATACAAGGACAACTGAGTTGAATAATCCTTAATTATTAAGTTTACAATGGAATTGCAATTTTAGAAAGAGAAAGAGCCTGTGACAGCAACTCGAATGCTCAGTGAGTCTGTTACACCGAGAGATTTAATGGAACTCACTGCAGAAAAACACAGAAGCCCAAACAAGGGTTTTTTGGTGTGAGCTCTTGGTGTGGGGGAGGACAAGTGGCTTTGATAATGTCGGGAGAATCAAGGACACCTCTGTATCATGTCAGATGAGCTCTCCAGGGGAGAAGAACAGAGCAAATCAAAGACCTCATGGTGCAGTAAAAGTAGCATGGACTCCGAGGTTGGCCAGAGCCAAGGGTAGAACCTCAGGAGCACTACTTATTTACCTGTGACCTTGAACACAGGATTTAACCTCTGAGCCTCAGTTTCCTCATCCATTTGTGGATATGCACTTGTACATGGCTGGGATGAAAGTCAAATACAATGACCTATCCTTGGGACCTATAAACTATATTAACTAATTCTTTTTGGTTTTACATGCACGACTACATAGCATACATCTTTTACCTGTTCAAAGATATTACATGTCCTTGCCATTTTCTTCCCCCGAACTTCACTGAGGTATAATTGACAAATAAAAATTTGTGTATTTAAAATGTATTATATATATACTTTGTGTTTCCAAAGTACATTAAATACTATGAAACATTTAAGGTGATATTTTTATATATGTCTACATTGTGAAATCATCATTGCAATCAAGCTAATTAATGTATCTATTGCCTCATGAAGACTTTCTTTTCATTTCTCCATGCATTTTCTGAAGTCTTACTAGAACACGAATGTTCAGTCCAGGGACTTCCCCAGTGGTCTAGCAATTGACTCCACATTCCAACGCATGGTACGCATGTTTGATCCCTGGTTTGGGAACTAAGATCCTAAATGCTTCATGGGGCAGCCAAAAAAGAAACCCCACTATTTATACCTAATACTTCAAAAATACATAACCTGGGTGGGGGATAAAGATGGAAATGGATCATAGGAATAGTAACAATGTTTACATGGTCACCCAAAATGATGAGTGAAAATAAGAAAATCATACTCAAAACAGTAACTTTTCAAGAGTTCGGACTCTGAAGCTAGACTGTCTGGGTCCAAACCCAGCCCTGCCCTTCCTCTCTGTGACCCTGAGTCATGACTTCACATGTGGATCCTCAGTTTCATCATTTGTAAAATTGGGATACCAGTAGACCCCTCATGGAATTAGAAGAACATTCAGTGAGTTGGTATCTGAAAATCACTCAGAACATAGCCTAACACAGAATGAGAACTACCCTTCTATTTGTTAAATAAATAAAATACAGAAGCATTTCACACTGACTGCCTCTTTTGATATTCACAACAGGGCTCTATGAGAGACTGGGGAACAAAACAAAGCTCCAAAGAGGAGAGTGACCTCCCTGGGTCAGCAGCTCACAGACAGAAAGACTAGAATCAGAACCTACTTCTAGTTCTTTGTTTTATTCAATCCTAGGTTCCTCCCTGCAGAATCTGGAAACCTCTTCTACAACAAGTTTAAGCCTGAATAAGCAATAAGACAATTAAAGCAAATACTGATCATGAAGATGCTGTTTTATCCTTTCTGCTCTTGAGGGGCACAGATTTAAAAACAAACACACAAAAAAGTTGCTTGATGTGAAAAGCAAGGCAAACCACTCAGTCTCTTCCTGCCAACAGGGTGGAATGAGCGAGTTAGTAGATCTTCCTGGTGCTGCTGCTGCTAAGTCGTTTCAGTCATGTCTGACTCTGTGCAACCCCATAGATGGCAGCCCACCAGGCTCCGCCGTCCCTGGGGTTCTCCAGGCAAGAACACTGGAGTGGGTTGCCATTTCCTTCGCCAATGCATGAAAAGTGAAAAGGGAAAGTGAAGTTGCTCAGTCGTGTCCGACTTTTCGCGATATGTAATATGAAAATTCTGCACCCCACCTCAGGGCCTGCTTGATCTCCATGCACTGCAGCCTACCAGGCTCCTCCATCCATGAGATTTTCCAGGCAAGAGTACTGGAGTGGGGTGCCATTGCCTTCTCCAAGATCTTCCTAGCAAACAAATATTAACTTTTTACAAGCTGGGCCACCTTTCTGACCAGGAGGTAAGCACTTAGTGACTAAGTAAGAATTTTTTCTCTGCTCACTAAAAGCTCAGTTTCCTTACAAAATAGCTATGTCTCCCAGTTTAATTGCAATTAGGATTGGAGGTACAGGCATTCCTCCAATTTTTCTTTAAATAGTATCCCATCCAGGTGACAAAGACACGATACTGTCTTATATTCAATGAGGTAAATCTTTGCTCACATATACCTTGTCTTTATTTTTTCTCATCCACTTTTTTCCTTCGTTACAAAGGTTGCAAAATGAGATGACCAAAAATATATGTAAAGAGAAAACAAAACCAAGATCATTTGTACTTTTTCCATTCCGAACATGCAAAAATTCCATTTTTCATGTATTTTTTGCTACTCTTTCACTCCCTGTATGTCAACATGTAGATGTGTATGTGTATGCATGACACATATGTGTGCATGTATTTACATAGTGGAATGATGATAAGTGTGAGTTTTTGAACTGTCTTGTCACTTACTTTATATCATAAACTATCACTTAGCCATGTTATAACATACTACTTATAATCAATTAAGAATCTGGTTTACTATAAGAAGGATATTCCATTATTTAGACTTATTGTTTAAGTATTAATAGAATTTTTAGGATTATAAGCAGTATTTCACAAAAAATTTTCCACTGATGTTAGGATCATCCCTTTAAGGCAGAATCCCTTAAGGTAGTCAGACAGGGTAAACATCTTGGGCAATAATACTATGAACTTCTAACAGGTTATAGCAATTTTTAATGCCAGCATCAGTATATAAGAGTGCTCACAGGAACCTCCCTGGTGGTCTGTCCAGTGGTTAAAAATCTGCCTTCCAACGCAGGGGATATGGGTTCAATCCCTGGTCGGGGAACTAGATTCCACATGTTGCAGGGCAACTAAGACCGCAGGCTGCAACTGCTAAGCCTGTGCGCCACAACTAAGGATCCCATATGCCACAACAAAGACCTGATGCATCCAAATAAATATTAAAAAGAATTAAAAAAAAAAGAACTGTGTGGATAGCACTCCTTTCTTATCTTTTAAAATATAGTGTGTCCACTATCATTAGGCATGCTGCCGAAAAATTGATTTGATGTAACGAAGCAAACCTTAAATGAAATTTTGCTAAAAATCTTGTCCGGAAAATAAATCTAATTACCGTAATTAACAGTGAAAGCCAAAAGAAGCATCCGGCGCCACTATTATTATACTATTAACATTAGGTAGGTACTCCATTTGTCAAAGTATTTTATAATCATGTATTAGTAAATCCTCATAACATGCATTGGAAGCAATGAAGCTATTTATAGCTGGACTTCCTGAATGGAATGTCTTTCAAAAGTCCTTTTGTCTTGATATCTCAAATCATTATGACCAGCATATCAATTCACAAAATCATTCTTATCTGTAGAATCCCAAGGGACTTAATTGGCCGCTCAGTTCAAGGAGATCAAGCAGGCCCTGATGTGGGGTGCAGAATTTTCATATCACATGCTGAGAATTTGCTTTCTTCTCAGATCTCCATGCCTCCATGAAAGTATGGCCTGCCATAGGCAGCTATTAATAAAACTACTGCTATTTCTAAATTGAACATCTTTGTGCTGCAGCTACTGTAGGAGGAAGAGTTTATACTCAATAGGATTCTTACAATTTCTACAACTACTGGAATTATTTAGGTTTGTACATATACATTATTGTAGCTGCAATAATACTTACACCCAATACTACCATAAGAACTTTTTATTATCTTAAAATGTGCCATAATTGAGAAACAGCATAACTATCTGTAATCACATGATGTATGTCTGCTGTGCTCAGTAGTGTCCAACTCTTTGCGACCCCATGGACTGAAGCCCGCCAGGCTCCTCTATCCATGGCATTTTCCAGCCAAGAACACTGGAGCAAGTAGCCATTTCCTACTCCAGGGGATCTTCCTGACTGAGGGACTGGACCCACATTTCTCGTGTCTCCTGTATTGGCAGGTGAATTCTTTACCACTGCACCACCTGGGAAGCCCAAACATGCAAATACTCTTCTTTAAAGAGTGTTTTTTTCTTTTTTTCCTCCCAACCAGGAAGGGACCTGAGTTCTTTAGTGCAGACAAGGAATAAATATTGAGTTGGCCAAAAAGTTTAAAAACCCAGATGAACTTTTTGGCCACCCCAATACATAATGGCTGAGAACCACTCATCGAATTCAATGCTTAGCCTACATGATGGCTGGTTTCAAGCAGCGGATCAAGGCTGCAGAACCACGAGTCCCCCAAACTGCACAGAAACCAGGGTTGTGGGAAAAGGCTCCTCTTTATTCCACATTCCCATTTCCTCCTCGGATGTGCAACTGAAAGCACAGTGGCAACTGCACAGAGCTACCAGGAGGACCCAAGTCCCCCAGTGGTAGCTGACCCTGTAATGCATTTGTCAGTAGCTCCCACCTCCCTTCCCTGCTCCAGGAGGGCAGTCAACCTGATGTTTTGTTAACCTGCCAGCTGACTGCAGGAACAGGGCAGCCCATCAAGAACCAGCCAGGTGAGATCAGTACAAATAGCTGAGCTAGGAAATAAATGCTGTCTTTTACCAAGTAAGTTCTGAGGTGAAATGATTCCTAACTAACTGATATAAGCTAACTAATAATAAAAAAAAAAAACACTCCAGTCTAAAGAGTGAAATGGCCTGCTTAAAATCACTGAGCTGTATAGTGGCCTGAATGTGAAGTGAAATAAAATTAAGTCTGGGCTAATAAGTAACTGGCTGAATAAATATGTCTTTAGGTTATTTATTAATGCAGGCTCCTCAGTTCAGTTCAATTGCTCAGTTGTGTGTGACTCTTTGCAACCCCACGAACTGCAGCACACCAGGCTTCCCTGTACATTACCAACTGCCGGAATCTACCCAAACTCATGTCCATTAAGTCGGTGATACCATCCAACCATCTCATCCTCTGTCGTCCGCTTCTCCTCCTGCCCTCAATCTCTCCCAGCATCAGGGTCTTTTCCAATGAGTCAGCTCTTCTCATCAGGTGGTCAAAGTATTGGAGTTTCAGCTTCAACATCAGTCCTTCCAATGAACACCCAGGACTGATCTCCTTTCGGATGGACTGGTTGGATCTCCTTGCAGTCCAAGGGACTCTCAAGAGTCTCCTAGCTTTAGTTATCAAACAAGGAAACATTTATGGAGCATATATATAGTACTTTGCTGAGATACTGGGAAAACAGGAAAATCAAGGCATGGTGTCTTATCTCCAGAAGGCCCAGATTCTACTAGAAGGTACAACATGTATAGATAAAGAAAACATAATGTAATAAAGATAATAGTGAATACATAGGACTTCATGGGCTGGTAGAATGGGAGCCCTGACCCAGGCTGAGAGGTACAGGTGGGCTTCCGGTTACTAGGCACATACCCTGAGAAAACCATAGTTCAAAAGAATACACATGCCCCTTTGTTCACTGCAGCACTGTTTACAATAGCCAGGACATGGAAACAACCTAAGTGTCCATGGACAGGTGAATGGATAAAGAAGATGTGATACATATATGCAATGGAGTATTACTCAGCCAGAAAAAGGAATGAAATTGCGTCATTTGTAGAGATGGGAAGGGACTAGGGTCTGTCATATAGAGTGAAATAAGTCAGAAAGAGAAAAACAAATATCGTATATTAATGCATGTATGTGGAATCTAGAAGAATCATACAGATGAACCTAGTTCCGGGGCAGGAACAGAGATGCAGATGTGGAGCATGCACATGTGGACACGGGGGATGGTTAGGGATGGGGAGCATGGGATGAACTGGGAGGGACATATATACACTACCATGCGTAAATGAGACAGCTGGTGGGAAGCTGCTATAAAGCACAG
>SJYV01039036.1:528935-621446 GCA_006410875.1 Neotragus pygmaeus
CCAAGTAGGAGGGGATATATGTATACATGCAGTTGATGCACTTCATTGTATAGCAGAAACCAACATAACATTGTGAAGCAATTACACTCCAAAAAAAAAAAAAAGTCAGGAAAAAAAATGCCTAGGCAAGGCTTAAAGGACAAAGGGAGTGTGCCAGCTTGGAGCGGAGGAGGATGGGAGCAAGGCACAGCAGAGCAGTAAGAGGAAACGAGAGGCACCTTGGACGGGTGTGGAGCTGCCAGCAGGCGAGTGCTGCTCCAGACAGTGAGGAGCAGCATGGGAGCACGGCTGAGAGTGACATCAGATCCTGCGTGCTCCCTGCGCCACGGCAAAACGCTTCAATTCTCTATCCTGGACAAGGAGAAGCTACTGAACAGTTTTAGGATATCACACCAGCATCTCTGAAACATCATTCTGGCAACACAGAGGATGGGTCAGGGAGACAGAAAGGACAGGTGAGAGTCCACGGGGACATGAACTATGCCGGTCACAGTGGGGATGAACAGGAAGAGGTGGAACTGAAAATCACTTAGGAGGGAGAGGCTGGAGGCATCGGTAATGGACAGGCTGGCTGGGGGACTGCAGGAGAAGGCAGATGCAAGATGAACCCGTTTCCTGCAGGGTGGGTAGGTCTTGGATGTCCATCATCTTTCCCAACTCTGTTTATGCTCTTGACAGATAGATGTGGGTGTAAAACCTTGATCTCTGTTCAGTTAAACTCTGGGAGCTTTTCATGCCTGTTCCTACTGCTAAGATCCTTCTGGATCCTGCCATGGCTATCTGATACATTTCCACACTGGTGGCTGTAGCTATGGATAAGCTTCATCCAAACCCTTGGTAAGAAGGTAAAGGCAGAACCAAGGACCTTAGCTGGAGTTGTAGACCCAGTTCTGGATATACTCTGAATTAGATATACATCAAAACACTGAAAGGACAGAAGAAAAGTCCCATGAAAAAGGAAAAGTAAACAGCAGGTGTTTAACTTGGAGAAGCAGGGACTCGGGAGAGGACGGTCCCTTCCAGGTGGAAGAGGAATCCACCTTTTGTAGGACTGTCTCCATGGTGATATACTAGTGCCAGAGAACATCTTCACCCCATCCGCAGATTGGAAAAGATCAGCTTGGCATGAAGCAGGACTGTCTAAGGGTCAGAGACACCTGGAGGTGGGGTGGGCCACATTGGCACAGAGTAAGCATCTGTATAAATTTGCTAGCACTGCCCCAACAAAATGCCACAAGCTGGGTGCCTTAAATAACAGGAATTTATTTTCTCTAGTTCTGAAGGCTAGCAATTCACAGTCGAAGTGTCAGCAGGGTTGGTTTCTTTTAAGGTTTCTCTCCTTGGCTTGCAAATGACTGTGCCTCCATCCTGTCTCCTCTTCTTAGAAGGGCCCCAGTCCCACTGGATAAGGGTCTACCCATAGGACCTCATTTTAATTGAATTACCTCTTCAAAGACCCTAACTTCAAATTCAGTTTGAGTTACTGGGGTTTAGGATTCCCAAGGATACATTTTAAGGGATCACAATTCAGTCCACAACACAACCTGTCAACAGGGATGTGCAAACAGAGGTCTGATGACTGTCAACCGGAGGAAACCAATGAAGAAATTGAAATAACAAATTCAGAGCGTCCTTGAAGGTCCCTTGAGGTCTCAGAGCTACGATTCTCAACACTGCGAGAGGGCGCCTCAACCCTGCTGTTAAACATTATTAACACAATAATCTCCCCGGGGCTTCAGACAATAATTACATTTTCAGGGCAGCTTAAATGATGGATGAGAAATGTTGCTTTGCTTTAACCCTTTTTGGAGGAAAGGCATGGGCCGGCGGCGACACACGAGAACCTGCAGAGGACAACCGAGCGCTTACCTGTGAAAAAGGACAGACTTCACCAAGGTGACTACGTCCCGGCTGGCGTTGTATCCGGCACAGACAATAGCAACGTGGATTGTCTGGGAAGNCTGTCTAAGGGTCAGAGACACCTGGAGGTGGGGTGGGCCACATTGGCACAGAGTAAGCATCTGTATAAATTTGCTAGCACTGCCCCAACAAAATGCCACAAGCTGGGTGCCTTAAATAACAGGAATTTATTTTCTCTAGTTCTGAAGGCTAGCAATTCACAGTCGAAGTGTCAGCAGGGTTGGTTTCTTCTAAGGTTTCTCTCCTTGGCTTGCAAATGACTGTGCCTCCATCCTGTCTCCTCTTCTTAGAAGGGCCCCAGTCCCACTGGATAAGGGTCTACCCATAGGACCTCATTTTAATTGAATTACCTCTTCAAAGACCCTAACTTCAAATTCAGTTTGAGTTACTGGGGTTTAGGATTCCCAAGGATACATTTTAAGGGATCACAATTCAGTCCACAACACAACCTGTCAACAGGGATGTGCAAACAGAGGTCTGATGACTGTCAACCGGAGGAAACCAATGAAGAAATTGAAATAACAAATTCAGAGCGTCCTTGAAGGTCCCTTGAGGTCTCAGAGCTACGATTCTCAACACTGCGAGAGGGCGCCTCAACCCTGCTGTTAAACATTATTAACACAATAATCTCCCCGGGGCTTCAGACAATAATTACATTTTCAGGGCAGCTTAAGTGATGGATGAGAAATGTTGCTTTGCTTTAACCCTTTTTGGAGGAAAGGCATGGGCCGGCGGCGACACACGAGAACCTGCAGAGGACAACCGTGCGCTTACCTGTGAAACAGGACAGACTTCACCAAGGTGACTACGTCCCGGCTGGCGTTGTATCCGGCACAGACAATAGCAACGTGGATTGTCTGGGAAGAGAACAGAGGAGCAATTAGATGGAGAAGGATTTTCCTAGTGCTTCTGACAGCACGAGAAAGTGCCCTATTTCTTGTTGGGATGGTCGGGACACAAGGAACATTGGCGGCAGCTGTGAAGAATAACTCCAGACAGTTTTATTAAGGCCTTTTTAATCGGTTTATGGAGCTATCATCATTTAGAAACCATTAAGGCTCTTTTCAATTACATTTTGGGGACGAGAGAAATGGCAATTGGCTTGAATAGGCAAACACTGCGTCCTGTACCCCCAAGCCTGGAAACAATGACAATCGGTAACAAGAGAGGAGAAAGAAATACGCCTGAATGTATGAACTGACAACCGGGGATCTCAGTTGGCGACGTGGTGGCTCAGAGTTCAGGAAATGTTCTCATAGGACATCGCAGGTCAGGGGCAATCTGATAACAGGACAAAAGGAACCAAGAAACACCGAAGGGCCCAGCTGGAATACCATTCAGGGAACTGAAGGCTGGCAGAATCAATAGGACATGGATGGATCATCTCACTGAAGCACTTGAGAGCATGGGCCCCGGCATGCCTATTAACCGCGGGTGACCCAGGAAAGCTTCAGCATCAGGTGACTCACTGTAACATGACGGTCAGGACGCACATCATGCAGGATGTCGCGGAAGGGAACCATGTCAAGTAGACGCGGCACACTGCAGTCTGATCACAGGAGAAAGGCCCTCGAGAGCTGAGCTTCCGAAACGGGGGTGATTTGCCGTCTCGGTGTGCCGTGAATGAATTACAGGTGATGAAGATGACACATCTCTTCAGGTGAGAGTTCCAGGCTATTAGGCAGGGCTACCCCTCAGGCTTGGCTGCCCGCTGCTGCCTGCAATTTTTATGCTTCTCTGGGCACCCAATACTGAAATTCAAGGAAGGGGTCTTGATAGGCACCAATTCATTTTCAGAACCATGCCTTCCTCCTAGTGCACGGCGCCCAGATGCCCCATTCTCCTCACCAGCCACTTCCAGCTGCAGGGCAGCTCTGATGTCCTGTCACTTCCATATGGGCTTCCCCAGATCTATGTCAGCCCGTGTCTCCTGACATCACCAAGGAAAGGTTAACCATATCCAGGATAAACCAACTGAGAGTCTAGGATGTACTTGCAAGACCTTTTCAGTTCCAATGACCTTCACTCCACCCTGGCCATTCACTCTCAGTGCCAGGTACTGAACCTCAGCTTCCTTCAGATCATCACTTTTGAGAAATTATCGGTTCACCCACAGTTCTAGGATTCTCAGAGCCTCTCACCCCCGCAGCTGCCCCTCCCTCTTATGAAGACCCCCCCCCACTTCACCCTGTGTACCAGGCCCTACCTGCTTACCTGACCCATCTACTCTGCCCTTGGCTCCCTGAAATGTTCAGCCCCCATATGCAATATGCAAGCCAGAGCCCCACAGTCAGGCTAGCAGGATCCCTGCTCCACACTTACACGGGGGACCAAGAAGGAAGACGAGGGAAGACAGAAGAGAAGAATCACTACGCTAAGAGCTAATATTTATTGAGCAAATTAGTACATACTGGGTACAGTATTTAGCACTTTACACAGATTGCCAGGTTTAAGCTGTATGAGACAAGTACAGGGTTATTGTTTCAGTATTAGAGATCAGGAAACAGGCTGAGAGAGATGGCATTTTAATTCTGCATAAGAGATTCTTTACCCTACTAGTGGTGCATCAGAAACACCCCAAAGATCTCAAAAATGTACCCTGTGCCAGCCCTGTCTCACACTAATTAACTCACACTCTCAGATGTCCAAGACCTTAACTACTCTTCTAGATGGCAGTGGTTCTAAATAGGGGGTAATCCACTCCCCTTTGCCTCCCCTTTGACATGTGGTGATGTCTGAAGTCATTTTGGGTTGTCACTCCTGGGGATGCAAGGAGTGGCAGTCTATGGATGGAGGAAGAGATGCTGCTCTGCCTTCTACAATGCACAGGGTGGTCCCCAAAGAATCACCCTATGTGCAAAAGGTCAAGAGCACTGTCTCTAGGAATCCTTGTTTTAAGGAAGGAGCAGATCAGTGAGGGGAGGCTCAGATCCCACCAGAACCACCTTTTCAATCTCATTTCTCCACATCTCAACTTCCCCACCTGTAAAGTGACGACAGCCCCACTTATCTCTGGAAAAGATCTCCCAAAGACTTAGAATCAAAGTCTGTAAGGCAGATGCAACTGTCACTGTTTGAATAGTGGAGGAGATGAATAGGAAAATGCCTGCCCATGGGAGGTATAACCAGGGTGGGAACAAGAATGGGTAAATGCACGCTGAATCAGGCTCTTTGGAATCGCAAATATTTAAATACCTGGCCTCCGAGATATCAAACTTTGTCTTGGCTTCAGGGTTCAGGGACTTTTTAAAATGGGCCCATTAAATGTAAGCACAAGCGCACACATTCTCAAACATTTTACATAATTTCCCAATCTCTTTAGTTTCATCCAGTACACCTGCCACCATGAATAAATTCATCATCTGCAGCCGCCACCACAGAGCGCTGCTACCCAGGAAGGCAGAAAATTGGAGTGTCATGAACACGTACCTGAAAGAGCTCAGGATGGTCCCAAATTTTATGGGTGCAGAAGAGAATGGCAGAAATGAGGCAAGACTCCAGGCAGGAGTGGGGACAGTCTGGGGAAAGGGACGAAGGTTCCTTGAAGGACCAGGGGTGCATACATGGCCTCACTAAGAGAATTTTCCATTCTGAAGCTATGAAGTCCAGGTTTCAAGTTTCTCAATGTGGTGGCTTAAAGGTGGTCCCAGATACCTGGATGTTCCTCCCCTCAAAGGAAAGGGTCTAGCATCAGATTCTGTGACCACTTGCCCATTCCTCCCCTATACTTGATAGACATGATACTTGTCTTTATTGGTCAAAATGTCTGACTACAGTGTGATCATGGATTCACTGCCCTTTTCCAACTAGATTTGTGCACTGAGAACCTTTTTCAGACTGAATTAATTGGGTTCTTGTCACCCTGTTTATTTAACTTATCTGCAGAGTACACCATGCAGAATGCTGGGCTAGATGAAGCACAAGCTGGAATCAAGATTGCTAGGAGAAATATCAACAACCTCAGATATGCAGGTGACACCACCCTTGTGGCAGAAAGCTAAGAGGAAATCTTGATGAGGGTGAAAAAGGAGAGTGAAAAAGCTGGCTTAAAACTCAACATTCAAAAACCTAAGATTGTGGAATCTGGTCCCATCACTTCATGGTGAACATAAGTGGAAAAAGTAGCAGCAGCGACAGATTTTGTTTTCCTGGGCTCCACAGTCACTGCAGATGGTGACTGCAGCCATGAAATAAAAAGACACTTGCTTCTTGGAAGGAAAGCTATGATGAGCCTAGAAAGTGCATCAAAAAGCAGAGCCATCACTTTCCTGACAAAGGTCCATCTAGTCAAAACTATGGTTTTTCCAGGAGTCACGTACCGATGTGAGAGTTGGATCATAAAGAAGCTGAGTGCTGAAGAATTGATGTTTTTGAACTGTGGAGTTGCAGAAGACTCTTGAGAGTCCCTTGGACTGCAAGGAGATCTAACCAGTCAATTCTACAGAAAAATCAGTCCTGAATATTCATTAGAAGGACTGATGCTGATGCTACAATACTGTGGCCACCCGATGGGAAGAGCTGACTCACTGGAAAGACTGAAGGCAAAAGGAGAAGGGGACAACAGAGGATGAGATGGTTGGATGGCATCAAACTCAACGGACATGGCTTTGAGCAAAGTCCAAGAGAGAGTGAAGGACAGGGAAGCCTGGCTTGCTGTGGCCCATGGGGTGGAAAAGGGTCAGACAGGAATCAGGGACCAAACAACAGCAACAACAACAAACTGTGCTCCCCCTGCCTCCGGTTTCTGGTTGANGTCCAGGAGAGAGTGAAGGACAGGGAAGCCTGGCTTGCTGTGGCCCATGGGGTGGAAAAGGGTCAGACAGGAATCAGGGACCAAACAACAGCAACAACAACAAACTGTGCTCCCCCTGCCTCCGGTTTCTGGTTGAGTTTGGTCAATGGGAGACCTCAGCAGGAGTCCAAAGCCCCTCTCCCTCTTTTACCTCTAGTTCTGGTTCCACAAGTCCTCCTCCTGCCCCCGCAGGCCCGGGGGTTGTGGTGACTCCCTCCTGGGAACTTTACTACCCTCACTTGTTTCCCTGAACCATGCCCATGCCTCTGGCCCTGTGTTAAATCCTCTCCCCACCTTTTGTGAGTGTGCCCCCTGTTTCTTGCCAGGACCTGACTAATTCTGATAACTATTCATCAGCACCTCATTTATTCTAGGGGCTAGAAGGGGACCTCTGATGACTTTGGGGCACCCATAGATGTATCACTGATCCCTAAGGCAAAGCAAGGCAGAAGGACATCCAAATAACAAACCTGATAATGGATAAATTATAGGTATAAATTGGGAGGGACATTCCCTGGAGATCCAGTGATTATGACTCAGTGTTTTTACTGCTGCGGGCTGGGTTCGATCCTTGCTTAGGGAACAAAGATTCCACAATCATGCAGTGTGGCCAATACATATATATTTTTAACTTAAAAAAATGTTAAAAGCACTATACAAAATTCTCAGACACAGAGACCACAAGATTCTTTATAAGGAAAACTTCCTGCTTTCTCCCTTTAGACATCAACAGGATGCTGTAAGCTGTACCTGGAGACACAGGTAAGAGTGCCAGAGTTGTGGACTGGGCTTTGTTCCTGACACCACTGGGGTCAAGTAAGTGACCTTCACTGTTGGGGCCTGCAGGAAGAATTCAGGCCTGACACAGGTGCTTTTAGAGAGACTGATGTGCCAGGCGCTGTCCTGGGCTCAAAGGATAGAAAGGTCAATTGGCCTTTGTTCCCCAGGTCAAGGGACAGGGAGAAATACAATCAACCAGACAATCGCATCAGAGACTGTAGATGTTCCTATGTCCACAGGCTCAGTGTCCCTGCCCCCCAGAGCAGCCAGCAGCACTGAGACCAAGCGGATGCAGGATGAACTTCCAGCAGAAGACACTACAGTTACTAGATTAGGGCAACGCTCACTCCAGTCTCCAGAGTCAGCAGGGATTCACAGTCATGTTAGCCTCCTCATAACCTGAGAGAGAACTGTCCTCCAACAGGAGACAGTCCCATAGGGCTGTTTGCTCATACATGCAGGGAGGAGAAGAAGAACCGCGGTCCCAAATGAAATTCAGACCAAACTAATAAGGGATGGCAGGCAAGCTGTGGCCTGGGCAGAAGTAAATACTACTCTGCTTGCTCTGCTTCTACCACTGACACCATTAGCAGAGACCCGAAAGCTCAGGTCTCTTCCAACAACACAAGAGAAGACTCTACACATGGACATCACCAGATGGTCAACATGGAAATCAGATTGATTATATTCTTTGCAGCCAAAGATGGAGAAGCTCTATACAGTCAGCAAAAATAAGACCGGGAGCTGACTGTGGCTCAGATCATGAGCTCCTTATTGCCAAATTCAGACTTAAATTGAAGAAAGTAGGGAAAACTACTAGACCACTCAGGTATGACCTAAATCAAATCCCTTATGATTATGCAGTAGAAGTGAGAAATAGATTTAAGGGCCTAGATCTGATAGACAGAGTGCCTGATGAACTATGGATGGAGTTTCATGACATTGTNCCCCCTGACCCACAAATCTGTGCATGTTTCTTCCTTAACTTAAAATTTTCCATGTTTCTGGGCATGTTCACTTTATGTCCTCCTGTTTTTTGTTTTGTTTTGTTTTGAAATCTTGCTATCAATAGTGAGAGGGAAAACAGGAAAATTCACATGGAGGTATATGTATGTAATACCTTGGGTCCAGATTCTCCTCAATTCAAGGAGTCAAAGAAAACCTCAAAGGTGTAAGAAGTGAGTGAATGCTTCCTTCTTTCTGTTTCTTAGAATGATTGCATGGATAGAAGCAGTTGCTTCTTTTTTCACTTTTTATTACAATGAGATTCTGCTTTTAAGTCCATTTGCTTTGAGCACAGAGAAATGCCTTTGGGCACAGAGAAATGCCTAGAGTTTTCCTGTAACACAGATGTTTTACAAAATAAGATCACACTGGAGTTGTTCAGGCAAGGTGTGTCTCAGGTGAAATGTTAATCCATTCTGTACTTCTTTGTGTTTTGGAAATCTCTTTAGTGTGCTGGGCTGGTGGCCACATTTTCTGGTAATATAGGCTTGGTATCAGACTTTAGCAAGTCAGATTTTAGCAAGTATGAGACCGTGGGGCTGAGGTAGGGAAAAGATCTCTAGAAGTGGAAGGGCTCAACCTCTTACCACTTAGATCTGCCATTCACCTTCTCTTTGACTGTATGTCTGCAAGCTTCATACACTTCAAGAGCTTTTCAGTACTTTAATCAACTCTATAGTAGAGGCTTTCCCTCTTGTCAAAATGCCCAGAGAGGAAGCATCTTACTGCCTTTCAGTGTATGGGGAGTAATGAGAGAGGAAATTCACTTCAGTTCAGTTCAGTCGCTCAGTCGTGTCCAACTCTTTGTGACCCCATGAACCGCAGCACGCCAGGCCTCCCTGTCCATCACCAACTCCTAGAGTCCACCCAAACCCATGTCCATCGAGTCAGTGATGCCATCCAACCATCTCATCCTCTCTCATCCCCTTCTCCTGACNTGGGAGTGAGAGGGAAACCTATTTAAATGCTGGTCTGTGATGTGAGGGGAAAAGTCGAGACTAGGTCTAGATCCTGGACCGCAGCTGCTGGGGACTGGGGTGGGGAGGCAGGACCTCCCAGAGGATAGATGCTGTCGTGGCAGCTGGGGAAAGGCACTCAGCTGGCTGCAGAGGACGTTTCTCCAGTTAGTGGGGAAAACCCAACAAGGGTAGAGAGACCTTGGTTTGAGTGGCAATGTCAACACAAGTCACCGTGTGATCTTGGAACAGCTGCTTTATATCCCTGAACCTCATTGACTCACCTGTAAAATAGAGATAAAAATAGATATCCCACTGGATAACTGAGGGGATCAGACACATTAGTGCATGACTGAACTGATGCTTGTTCACCTCAGTGACTGCATACGCAGCACAAAGAGAAGCTGGGCATTGTCCCCTGGCTTTGACTTACTTATCTGTAAAATGGGGGCATGATTCTACTTACCCTCAAGGGGTTGTTTAGGATAAGTGGTCCTCAGACTCTAACATCCATCAGAAGCCTTGGAGGGTTTGTTAACACAGAGTGTGGGGTCCCTCCCCACCAAGTTTCTCATTCAGGAGGTTCTGTAGGAGCCCAAGGATTCCCCACATCCAGGTGATGCCAACACTGGCAGTCTAGGGACCCCGCCTCAAGAACCACTATACCTAAAGCTCTCTGAGGGGTGCCTCTGGTTAAACACTCCACAGATGCTAGCTGTGATTCTGTTGGGAGAGGAGGGGTGTCCACAGAATCTGTTTCCGACTTTTTCTGAGGAGGACTACCCACCTCACTTCTACAGAACAAGGAGAGGCAGAGCTCCGCCCACAGCTACCCCACTCTCCCACGGCCTTGGAACTGATGCCTCCTCCAGGGTGAGGAAAAGGCAGAGGGAGGAGAACAGGGAACACAGGCTTCTCCTGCACAAAAGTAAAGCCCTGGAAGTCAGAAGCGCCAGACGGTGGCCCTAGCTCGTCCTCTGGCCAGCTGGGTGATTTTGGACAAGTGACTTAACCTCTCTGGGCCTCAGCAACTCCTTTATAAAAAGAGGGATTCAGAAGCCCCCAGCCAGGCCTGTGTGCCAGCTTGGAAACAGATGCCCCAGCCCTGATCAAGCCTTTGGCTGAGGCAGCCCCAGCAGATGCTTGCACTGCAACCTCAGGGGAGACCTGGAGCCCCAACCCCCAGCTAAGCTGCTCCCAGATTCCCACTTTTCCGAAACTATGAGATAATAAAATGCACATGGAATGAGACTGTTAAGTTTTGGGAATAAGTTGCCCCAAAGCAATAAGTAATATACTCAAGGGAGGCATCTGAAAGGCCACACTTAGAGCTTGGGTCCCTGAAAATCACTACAGAAAAACGTCCTACTAGGTGCATTCCAGTGGGCTTCCCAGGTGACGCTAGTGATAAAGAACCTGCCTGCCAATGCAGGAGATCCACCAGACTCGGGTTCAGTTCCTGAGTCAGGAAGATCCCCTATTCTTGCCTGGTAAAGCCCATGGACAGAGGAGCCTGGCGGGCTATAGTCCATGGAGTGGCAGAGATCGGGGCATGACTGACGCGGCTTCACATGGAGGTACCTTCTAGCACAAGGCTCCCTAGCTCAAGGGTGCGACCTTCAGGGGAAAATATTTTAGCAGATTTATGTCCTTGAAGGAGCCTAAAAGACAACATATGAAGCAAATGAAATGTGAGTCCAAAGGCTGTACAAGTATCTTCCAATAGTGACACAGTGTATGAAAAGATGTCAGACAAACCCCTTCACTGTGGGGTAATTATAGAAAGACCCTGAAGATGAAGTAAAAACAAAAAGATCAAAATTCTGTTGGGTTTGTTAGGGACCCAGAAAATGCAGGTAAGAGGTGTCAAGGTTTATAAACATAAAACCTAAAGCAAAATGCTCAACTCCTACTGAGCTGACAAATGCAATCACAGTCTGGCAGGCACCGTGAAACAACCCCACTTCTTTTTAAAGAACAGTCAGGTCTTTGCTTAGAGCACAGAGGAATGAGTACCCCCATAGGGCTGTGACAGCCCCCAAGCTGAAAGGTGACCCCCACATCATTCATGCCTGTCACCCAGAAGCCTTCTGAGATGAGGCACCTGCCAGGCAGAGAATAAGGACTGCAGCTCTGAGCTGATGGAGCACAGGTCCCAGCAGCTCTAATTCAGTGTTCAGCACAGTGGTTCAAAGCATAGGCTCGAGGAAGCAAACTACCTAGGTTTAAATGTGAGCTCCACCTCTTCCTGGCAGCATGACATTGCCATAATTATTTAACTTTTCTCAGTGGTAGCTTTCTACTCTATAAAAAGAAGAACGTATGTTATGTAGATTAAATGAGACATTTCATGTAAGTTTTAGCATGCTGTTTCTGACACTTGCAGGACTCAATACATGTTCACTTTTGTTATTATCACATTGCTATTACAATTTTGAGTACAGTTCAAAGCATGGGTTAGAAGGAAAGAGATACTTCCTCAAGGGGTGTTGTGACATCAGCCATTACCATTCACCTGACTTTCCATAATAATAATATCAATTGTTGCTGCTTCAGTTCTATGACATTCCGTCCATTCAGAGGTGGGGTGTATGCCCTTCTCCCTTCAAAGTGGGTAGGATTTTGTAACTGTTTCAACCAACAGACTATACTATGGACAAAAGTGACACTGTGTGACTTTTGAGACCAGGTCATTAAAGTGTTCCTGTTCTGCCTTGCCCACTGGGACACTTGTACTTAAAGCCATCAGCTGCCATGGAAGAAGCTGGCCATCCTGGAGCTGCCATGTTGTAAGGAAGCCCAAGCCAGCCACGGACAGAGACCACATGGAAGGCCCCAAAGCTACAACTGCAAAGAAAGACACCAGGCCAATGCCCACAGCTCCAAGCCTCACCGTTCCTGCCCCAGCCACCAACTAACTGCACGAGCCCTTCTACCCGCCAGAATCACTCAGCTACGCCCTTCTCAAATCCCTCTCCCACAGACACCATGAGAGCTAACAAAATGACTGGTGTTGTTTTAAGCCATTATGTTTTAGGTGATCTCTTAGGCAGCAGTTGGGAACTGGAAGATTCATAATAAGCATATGTGAGACCCATCCAGGGTTATCCCCCACCTGCTATCTCGTCCTCACAAATGCACAGGGAAGAACACATTATTATTCTCATTTCATAATAATAAAATAGACTCTGAGAGTAACTGCGCTGCCCCAGATCACATGGCTAGTGAGTGGCAAAGTAAAGATTTCTAGTTAGACATTCTGACTCCAGTTTACAGTTTTTGTGCTGAACCATGGCTGACTCCCAGAATGGACCAGAACCAGAAATGCAAGAAAAATGCACATATCTGTACTAACAGAGGCAGAAGCGGAGATCAAAGAGGATCATTCTGTTCCAAGTCCAGAAGCACAGAGAAGCCAGTCCCTCATGGAAGCAGAATTGCTCTGACAACAGAAATGTGCAGGAAGAAAACGGGCAGCAGTGACTTGAAGGGGACATCATTAGGGAACCATAAGAGGGCACAAGGCCCTGGTTTCTATCGCCAGCGATCTCTGCTGACAGCCCAGGTGTCATTACAGAAAGGTTTTCAGAAATACTTGTCAGAGCCCAGAGGAGTCCAGTGCCACCAGAGATGATGACAACGTCCCTAGTTACGGGGCCCTGCACGCTGACAGAGTGTCAGGACCAGCTTGAGCACTTGTAACCATAAGCGCTGCCGAAGGAGGAGGATTCTATTTTGACTCCGCTGACTGACATTTCTTGTTTGGCTCTATGGAATTTTCCCTAAAATCTTTAAAGATGCCAAGTGATGGAAACAGAAGAAGCATATTGCTAATAGGTCTAAAGCCAGCATCTCAGGGCACGTGTGCCCCTGGAGGAGACAACAGTGAAATAAGATGCCAGCAGGCCAGAACTTGCTAATTCATCTGTGGAACCTCTGAACAGAATCCAGGGTTCACTACAGGTGAATTCCACCAAAAAAATAACTAAGAAGTAACATCATCAAGACACACACAAAGTATAATAAACGAACAAGGACTTCTCTGGCTCTCCAGTGGTTAAGACTTCGAGTAGGGATGGGTTCAATCCCTGGTCGAGGAACTAAGGTCCCACATGCCATGGGGTGTGCTCAATAAATAAATGTACAAAGCCTAATTCTCAGGTGCAAAAGACTAAAAAATAAGTTATGGTAGCAACAAGCCCAAGATCTTTATCTCTCAAAGAGCATAAAGTGAACCTCATAATTTATTTTAGTTGTTTTTTAAAGCAGTAGTTTCCAAACAGTTTCTACTAGATATCTCAGAATGACTTGGATACCTAAATTTTGGGCCCTATTCTCAGAGATTCTCAATCAGTAGGATGGATGGGTTCTATGAATATGCATGTTTGGTTATGTAATTCTAATGTACAACCCAGTTCGGTAACTACTCATTTGACAGAGAATGTTCACTGTAACCATAATATCGGTTCCCTAGTAGCCAAGGGCTTCCCCAGGGGCTACTGGCTCAGACAGTAAAGGATCTGCCTGCAATGCAGGTGACCTGGATTTGTTACCTGGGTCTGGAAGATCCCCTGGACAAGGAAATGGCTACCCACTCTACTATTCTTGTCTGGAGAATTCCATGGACAGAGGAGCCTGGCAGACTACAGTCCATGGGGGGTCATGCCGAGTTGGAAACAACTGAGTGACTAACACTTTCACTTTCTAGTAGCCAAACTCCAAAATGTTAACAGAGAATATGGCTTCCTTGAAGAAAACTCTGTTTTCTAGGCTTCCTTGCAGCCAGGTGGCAGCTCAAGGTACCAGCTAAATGAAGTTCTGCCAATGTGATCTAAAAGGGACTGACTGTGAAACTTCTAAGATGTGTTCCTAAAGCAAGCGGAAGCGCATACTCTCCCTCTTCCTGCTAAATGGAATGTGACTGACAGCGTTGAAGCTCTACCATGCAATGACCTTGAGAATGCCAGTCAAGCCAGCTGGGTGATGAGATAAAGAAAGGCTGCATTCCAGATATGAACATCCCTACACCGGCAGCCTCCAGCCTTCTTACATGTAAACAGAAAAAAGGTGCAAAGTAGCTGTTACTTGGAATTGTTTGATAAATCACAGTGAAATCACTACTAACACAACTAATGATGCTACTGTTTGCCTAAAGTTCTAGTATACATTGTTACCACTGAAACAGTATGAGGCAAGAACTTGATTTTAATCCAGAACATACAAACAAAGAAACCCACACGTAGAAGAGTGATATAAAGTGCTCAGAACCTCACCACCATCAAGGTAGGAAGGGAGCCAGATTTGGGCTCCTGTCTCCCACTTTGAAAGCCTTAAAAAAAAAATGGGGGTATAACTGTTTTACAATGTTGTGCTGGTTTCTGCTGTATGACAAAGTGAACCAGTTACATGTATACATTTAACTCCTCCCTCTTGGATCTTCCTCCCATCCATTAAAAACATGTGTGCCCCAATGTTCATCATAGCACTGTTTATAACAGTCAGGATATGAAAGCAACCTGAATGTCCACTGACAGACGAATGGATAAAGAAGATGCGGTACGTATATATATTACTAAAATATTATCCAGCCATATAAAGGAATGAAATTGGGTCATCTGTAGAGGTGGATGGACCTAGAGTCTGTCATACAGAGTGAAGTCAGAAAGAGAAAAACAAATATTATGTATCAACACATGTATGTGGAATCTAGAAAAATGATACAGAAGAACCTATTTGCAGGGCAGGAATAAAAAGCCAGTGGTCTTTTGCCCACACTGTTTTGTGGGACACTTGGGGCAGAAGCCCTCTTTAGAAATAGGATGTGTGTATCTCAGAAAGCTGAGCAGGAGGAGGAAGCCACTGGCCACACAGGTAACAGCAGGAAGAGGAATCCTCTGTTTTCACCCTCTGTTTCATTTGCACCCTCCCATTTCTTTTTTTCCTTTTCCTTTTCTATTTTTCACCTCCTTAATCTTACCCAGTGGTTTAAGTCAGTCTGAGTCATAATAATGTATCCACATTCGAGGAAAAGCATTTCCTCCCCCGGGCCAGCCCACATTCTAAACTGATGTCATGACCATAACCAGAGAGTCGAGAACCTGAAAGAAATCAAACCAGCCTTCACTCAGACAGGGAAAGACCATTCCCAAGTTAGGGCCCACCCCAGACCAGCCTAGGTCATGACCGTTTAACTGTTAAAGTTGCTAAGTGCTCATTTTCAACGATGTAAAACAGAGATCTTCCGTAACAGAGGCCACTGGCAATGGTTGTGGACCATTAAATGAGACTGGGCCTGGCATACAGTCAGTACCTAATTATAGGAAGCAGATCACTAGCAATTTAACATAATTCCTGTCTTATGCTCTCCTGAGTGCATACCATGCCTTGCCTAACCCATTGACTCTTCCTAGATAGAAGGAAGAAGAATTATGCAGTTAACAAACGACTAGCTGCCTCTCTACTCCCCAGCAGCACCCCCAAGCAACCTGCCAGGTGGACCATGCAGGCAAGATAACGCTTGGAGGAGTCAGTCACATGATGGAGAAGGGTGCGGAACCCGACTTCCTGCCTCGGTGACTCAATGAGATCCTCCCCTTCTCCCCTTTCCCCTTTCAAACTCGTAGGTCTTCCCTGGTGGTCGACTGGTGAAAAGTCGATGTGCCAACACAGGGGACATGCGCTCAATCCCTGGTCCAGGAAGATTCCACGTGCTGTGGGGCAGCTAAGCCCGTGAGCACTACTGCTGAGCCCCCAACTTAAAGCCCATGCTCCACCTCAAGAGGAGCCACCACAGTGAGAAGCCCGTGTAAACCGGAGAGGTAGCCCCCGCTGGTCACAACTTAGAGAAGACCCGCACACAGCAATGAAGACCCAGCACAGCCAAAAGGAAATACACAAACGAACAAACGTTTTTACAAAGTGAAACAAAAATGAAATTCATTAAGGAAAAAAAGGATCATGGCAGAGCACAATCTTCAGAGTCGGTCTAGGATCCCAAGTCCATCTTCTCCCCAGACTGCCAGATTTAGGATTAAAGCATCTTTCCTTTCTATTAATACTTGCCTCTCAAATTATTGACTTTTGAATGGTGAGCAGACAAACCTGAGTCTGGGAACAAACGGAATTTCTCTTTTCGTCCATCATCTCTTCCTGACTTCCCACCTCCGAAGGTAAGAGCCAGAAGAAAGGGGATTTTGTCTCTTTTCCCATCACTGATATTTCTGAGCATAGAGAACTGTGAAATCCGCAACAGAGACTCAACAAATACTTGCTGGATGAATGATGACGATACTGCAGCCACTTCCCTGCCTGGGTTCTCTGGGCTTACCTGATCAACCATCTCACCGTGCCCTAAATCCTCTCCTGCTTGACAGAGTCTCGTTTCACATTTTTCCTACCCCCACACACAATCCTCATAGGACATCCTCCATCTACCTTTCTCCACTTCTCTACCAGCTCACACTTCAACCAGCGTGGAGAATCCCCAAGAAATCTTCTAGTCCTCAGGGGCTCTCCCTGACCACTACCGCCTAGAATCCCCTCCCTGACCTTGCATAGACCTGAGTCTACATCACTTCATGAAAAAGCCCTGTATCTGCTTATGACACACTACACAGTCTCACTGACATCACTAAAAACCCTCTTCACATGAGCAGCGTCTTACAGTTTGAAAATTCTTTTCTCTTCAGGGAGTTCGAAGTCTAAACATTATGAGAATGTGGTCAGGAAACAGAATAAACAAACACCAGGTAATATCTGTCTGTATCTAACTAAAAATAACAAAAATGACCCACAATTGAAAACACAGTCTGTACCAGACAGTATTTGCGGCTTTCTCTGGCCATCCCACTTCCTTTTCACAATACTGCATAAAACAGGTGTTATTTCCTAAAGTTTATTGAGGAGGCACATCTGAAGTTCAGAGAGGTTAGGTAACTTGTTCAAGCACTCACAGCAAAAGCCAACAGAGCTGGGAAGTGAACTCAGGCTTCTTTATCTCAAAAGGTCTTGCTCTCAACAAGGAGGGGCTTCTCTGTTGGCTCAGATGGTAAAGAATCTGCCTGCAATGCAGGAGACCTGGGTTCAGTCCCTGGGACGGGAAGATCCCCTGACAACCCACTCCAGTATTCTTGGCTGGATAACCCCATGGACAGAGAAGCCTGGAGGGCTGTAGTCCATGGGGTCTCAAAGAGTCAGCCACGACTGGGTGACTAACACTTAACAGAGATCCTCTAATTTCCCTCCACGAGGACTGGGAGAAGCATAAAATGTGTGTGTGTCTGTCTTCATGCACATTCAGAGCACACAAAAGCACAGATGTATGAAGGAGGGGGCTGAGGGGCAGCAAGCTGAGGCAGTGGGTAAGTTTTTCAAATGACCGAAGAGTTGCTAAGAAAGCCAGCATACCCTAAAAGGGGGAAAATGAAGGAAAGCTATCAAAGTTCAAAAAACTGCTTTAGATGAGCAAGCCTCTGGTTCTGAATTACAGAAGCTGGGTGTAAAGTGAGAATGAGGTCCAGGGGAACTGCCCAGCTGGGCCACAGGCCAGGGACACCGCTGCCACTGGAGGCTAAGAAACAGGGCTCCCAGACGACAGCTAGAAATTCTCATCATGCCAAAACGAGCCGCAAGGAAACAAGCAGCAGTTTCCATCAATTGGCTGCTCTTAATACCTCTGTGGTGCAGGCTTTCTTATCCCCATTTTTCAGATGAGGAAAACTGAGGCTGAGGCTTAAACAATCTGCCAGGCAAAGTGAGTGACCTGGCCAGATTCACGCCCAGGCCTGAGTCAAGCATGCCAGCTCTTTCCAGGCCCCAGGCTGATGGGGTCTTTGGAAGGTTTCCAGGGCTCTTTACCTCGCACTTCTCCACGACCGGCTGCTGCCCGCACTCAGAGCTGTTGCCCGCCACGATGCCAGCGCGAAGATTCTCACTGTCGCCGGTGCCCTCCTCCATGGAGTAGGTCTTAGAGTGGTTGCCACGCCGGTGGGATGGGCTGCGGCCCTGGGCCAAGCTGAGCTGCCGGCGGAGGGCGCGGTTCTCCTCCTCCACCTCGCGCACGCGCACCTCCAGGCTCTCGCGCTCCCGCTGGCTGGACGCAGTGTATCGGGGGCTGTGCGGCTGGGCCTCCAGCGGGGACAGAGACACCGGCTTCCCATCTGTGGGCATGGAGAGACGGGAACAGTTAAGGTCGAGGAAAACAACGTGAGCCCCTCCACATACCCAGGACATCCAGATTCCTTTCACAGTCCCACCGAGAAGGGAAAGCAGGTGGAAAGTGAGTTGTAAATGTACGCATCCAGAGTGAACTGGGAACAGAGTTGAAAGCAGAATGACTTGCCACGAGGGTAAAAAACTAACATGCTGCTTAACTATTTACAATCGCCAAGAACTAGGAGTCTATTGACAGGCTAAAGCTGTGTATATACACACGGGAACATTACTTAGCCGCGGAAAGAAAGAATGCCATTTGCAGCCACATGGATGGATCTGGGGAGAAGGCAATGGCACCCCACTCCAGTACTCTTGCCTGGAGAGACCCATGGACGGAGGAGCCTGGTAGGCTGCAGTCCTTGGGGTCGCCAAGAGTCGGACACAGCTGAGTGACTTCACTTTTCACTTTCATGCATTGGAGAAGGAAATGGCAACCCACTCCAGTGTTCTTGCCTGGAGAAGCCCAGAGACGGGGGAGCCTGGTGAGCTGCTGTCTCTGGGGTCGCACAGAGTCGGACACGACTGAAGTGACTTAGCTGCAGCAGGATGGATCTGGATATTATCATACTAAGTCAAAGGCAAATATCATATGATATCTACTACGTGTGGAATCTAAAATATGANAGCTGCTGTCTCTGGGGTCGCACAGAGTCGGACACGACTGAAGTGACTTAGCTGCAGCAGGATGGATCTGGATATTATCATACTAAGTCAAAGGCAAATATCATATGATATCTACTACGTGTGGAATCTAAAATATGATACAAATGAACTTATTTATGAAACACAAAGAGATTCAAGAGACTTAGAAAACAAACTTTGGTTATGAAAAGGGATATGGAGAGTAAATTAGGAGTTTGGGATTGGAACATACAAACTACAATATATAAAATAAACAAGGTCTTACTGTATAGCATGGAGAGCTATATACAAAATCCTGTAATAAACCGTAATGGAAAAGAATATGAAAATGAATATGTATATATGTATAACTGATTCACTTTGTTGTACAGCAGAAACACAATATTGTAAATCAACTATACTTCAATTAAAAAAAGAAAAACTAACAGGCTGTTTAGAGAAGACAATTGTAGTTTTCCTAATTAAATCCACTGTCTTCTTTTCCCTACTGGGCACATCTCCAGGTGGATATTCTTGTTAGCAATAAAATATGAATATGAAGGAGGAGGCAGTAGGAGGGAGGGAGAAGAATGGGAGTGGGTAGGAAGAAGTGGAGAAGAGCAAAAGGAAGAGAAGAAATAAAAAGGAGAAATATTAACTACTAAGTTTATTTAGTTCTTCCTATGTAAACTCCTACTCATCCTTCAAAACCCAGTTTCAGAAGCATCACCTCTCAAGGGAAACCTTCTTCAATTTTCAGATAAAATATCTATCAGCATATTTCAACACAGCACTAAGACAAATATGTACCTATCATACTGGATTTGGTAAATTGTTTTACTAAATGTTTCCTTTGAAGACTGAGAGCTTAATAAGGATAAAAACTGGTCTTACTTATCTTTGTGGTAACATTATATCTGATAAATGCTGGCATGGTGGATGCATCTGTCCATGGTAAGAGTAAAATAGTTAAGTGCAAAAAGGAAGAAGGAAGTAGGAGCATAATCATGTAACTGAATGCCAAAAACAGTCTATACACTGTCAGAAACCATACACAGAGAGGGCAACTACATCTCTCAAAGTCACACAAACAGAACACAGGGGAATCAGAATTTGTACCCAGGTTACTCTTGTCTCAGAGCCTGTGCACTCTCCACTTAAATGTAATTTCATAAAGGGCCACATAAAGAGCCATGGATTTTAAAATTAATACAAAAGTCCCATCTCTAAGGATACTTAGCATAACTCCTTGTATACAGTAGGTGCTCAATGCAATCTTACTGTTGAGGAGCCGCAGGGACACAAGACACACCCCAAACTGTCCCATGTTGCAGAAATCCCAGGATCCAGCTACAACACAGCTGCCTCAGAGACAACCAAGCAAAAATCACGTCTCTAGAAAATTACCCTCTCTCAGCCGCCTGCTAAAAAAAAAAAAAATCTTTTTTTTTCCCCCCACTTGGAGTTTTTCTCCTTCCTGCCCAGACCCCACTGAGCTTGCAGACTGTCCCAGGGAGACTGTGTGACTGACAAAACTCGAGGATCAAAGACTGTGATGAATTTCACCCTGTGAGTTTCACCTGTGTTGCCTTGCCGAGCCAGCCCGTGCCCAGCGCCTTTTGATGTGTCTGTGGTTTTGCACAAACACAACTCCTTTTTTCCCTCTTAATCACCTCAGGATAAAACACCTGAGCTCTGGGTCCTCTGCTATCCACACAGCAAATATGACTTGCTGAATTCCACTGCTCGGGACCGCAGATTGAAGGCCGAGGCAGAGTGTGTGAGGACATGAAATCACAGGTTGATTAGGACTGCATTGTTACCAAGCTCTCTGATTACAAGCTCGACCCAGGCTTTCGAAACCTGTCTCCTTGCTTGGTAAAACCGAATTAATTTCATTGAAAATGAAGAAGAAAAGGTAGCAACAGCAATTGTGTTTTCTCAGCCAACATCGACCCTTCCAGCAGGGGTGAGGAAGATGACCACAAGCTTCCATCAGTGGGCAGGACAGTTAGGCTTTATACCTGCTATGGCTCTGTGTGGGGCTGGGTAGTTGACACTGGTAACGTCTTGGGTTATCACAGCACAAGCAGGTGGCAATTGGTGTCCCCATTACAGATGAGGGATCTGAGCCTCTAAAAGCTTAAGCCGTGCTTCCATCGTGGTGACAGGAAACAAGGCCTCTGTGACTGCACGTGGCCGAGCTCCTGCATTTAGGCCCTGAATTGGAGGTATAGTTGTTCTGGTGTCTCAGGGGTCTTTTTTCTGAAAGCACCTTGGCATATTTGGGGAGGAACCCAGGAGGCTCTGGAAGCCCACCAGGATCCCAGAAGCTTCGGAAAAAAATATAACAAATGGAAACTCTAATAAATTTGTTCTTTAGAAGGATTAAATGCTCTGAACTTTGGTTTTCCCTTCTCTGAAGTGAGAGGGGAAATGCTCACCCTGCAAGGGTGATAGGAAGTGTCAGTAAGACACTGAAATACCAACCATTTGGCCTCTCCTTGGGAGGCATTTAGTGTCAGTTCCTGCAACCCCTGTCCAAGGGGTGCAGGTGATGTTATGGCCAAAATGAGCTGATGATGTCAATTAGGGTGCTGAGGGCTCTCCACCTACTGAATACAGGCTGTTCTCTGAGTGGTCCTTGGGAGCAAGTGGTCAGCAAACTTTCACTGACTTCACTATGTGGCATCCCTGCATCATCTTCCCTTCAGCCTTAGGGAGGTCAACTTTCATCCAGAAGCAAAAGAGAAAAGCAAACAGGGTTTCCATAGGGACCCGGTCACTTCCTCTAGCTCCTCTCCCCAAAGCTCCGCATTTTGCGTTATTTCTGATTCTTGGACCATGTGCTCGTAAAGACACAATTATGTAATCCCGAAGCAATTCTAAATCCAGGGTAGTGAGGGGGAAAATGCTTTCAGTAACCTGTGTCCATTTCCTGCTTTAAATCCCAGCTGCTTTTGACCAAACATAGCTCTCAAAGACTTGCAGGTGTTTTCTCTACCATAAAACTCCATAAATTTGTCATCGATGAAGTCACATAAAAATAATAATGTCATAAAAGCCAGGCCTCAAGGAGGGGGGAGCTGATGTTGGAGAAAGCAACATGCTTGACTGTGCCCAGTGTCTGGCACCTAAAAAGGGCTTGGTAAACAGCAGGGAGGGAGATTCAAAAGGGAGGGGATATATGTATATCTATGGCTGATTCACACTGAGATTTGACAGAAAACAAAATTCTGGAAAGCAATTATCCTTCAATTAAAAAATAATTTTTTAAAAAAGAACTGGAATTGCTGGTTTGTGTGTTTGTCTGAACAGTGCATCACCTTGAGCAGGACCCTTCATCTTCCTCAGCTGGTTTTCATCCTGACAGGGAGTGTCCTGGAGATGTGCTCCAATGCCCTTCTTGGCTTTAACTGCCCAGGAGCTCAAGCACAAATGGACCCTCCGTCTCTAACCTGGGCGACCCATCCAGTGCTGCATGGGGCCCATTGCCTTGCCACAGTCACAGCTCATTCCAGTTTTATTCAGCCTGACTCTGGCTTTTGTTCCTGGACTACTCTCCTCTCTGGCTCCTGCCCCTTCTGTTCCTGCATCTCCTAACCCTCTGGAGGTGGAGTGAGGAGAGAGTTAGGACAGTGCAAGCTCTGCTCTCTTAGAAGTGGTTTGAACATCTGTGTGATGCTTTCTGGGTCCTGGTCTCTCCCATGGAAACTACTGTACCCACAGCAGTTATTTGTCATGCTGGCCGTGGTGAAGCTTTCCCCTCCCATTCAGCTTGGATAAAATTCCAGCCCAATCCAGATGCTGAGTACACAGCCTGCCCCATGTGCAACTCATCACCTGAATTCAACCAAGTAGCCTATCCACTAGTCACCAAGATAGGTCCACTGGCACCTGTGGCTCCACACTTGCAGATTCAACCAACCGAGATACACATTCATTGAAAAAAAATCTGCATGTTGAGGGTCAGTGCAGTTCAAACCTGTGCCATTCAAGGATCAACTGTACTTACAAAGTGACCTCATCATAATCTGAATTGCTGGGGGAAGTGGGAGAGATAGCCAAGAAAAGCAAACAAATCACATTTATTCCTAAGAGTATGGATTTGGAATAAGAAAATGCTGAGTCTGAATTATGGTACTGCCATCTGTTTATAATTGTGTGTTAGTCAGTCAGTCATGTTTAACTCTGTTTGACGCCATGGACTGCAGTCCACCCAGTACCTCTGTCCATGGGATTTTGCCGGGCAAGAGTACTGGAGTGGGTTTCCCTTTGGGCAAAGTACTTACCTTCTGTGACTCCCTGTCCCGATATGTAGAATGGGGAACAGGGTATGTGTGTGCATGTGTGTGTGTGCGTGTGTGTCAAGCATATTACCCAGCATCAGGCCTATTCAGAGTAGACACTCAAATTTCCCCTTTCCACCCACCCCACCAAATCTGGAGGCAGGACACAATGACATGTTGAAGAGGATCCTTTATTTCTGAGCCCCTTTGGTCTTTGCTTTTCTATTACCTTTCCTTCCAGGTTTCTTTTTTATCTACACTTAATTTGTACACAGAGAGCCTCTTTATCACATGATGCCTGTACGCTTTGCTCTACAGTTCAGCCCACTTTTAAAATGTCAAACAAGACATCATTTGAAATCTCAGTTGACAACATCTTCCTCCTCCCTCCCAAACTTCTTAAAAAACGTGAATTTATCACTGGATTTGAATCTGTGAATCCACTTGAGATGAATGTTCTGAATTAAGAATCAAAACATCTAAGATTCAGAACAAAAAAGGTAAATTGAAAATCAACCTCTGTGCAGTGCGGTGACAGAGATTAGGGACTTGGCATCCAGAATGTCTTAAGTGATGATCTGAATCAATTTGTGTGTGCTGAAATCTCTCTGGAGTGCTGGCATTTCACACCGTCATATCCATCACTGAAAATGGATAGAACCGGGGGCTTGTTAATGGAGGTAGGGACCCTCAGCCCTGAGGCAATCCATGTTGGGGGCTCACACCAGCCCCTTCCAGAGGTGATACCCTAGATCTTTCTAGGCAAGGACACTAGAGTCCCTGCACTCATGCTCAGATTTCATGNTAATTAGCCTCCAGTTAAAATAAATAAATTTAAATAAAAATATAAAAAGTAAAACTCATTTAAAAAACATTTCAAACATGTGAACTGAAATAAGTAACATGCCTGAGTAATGCACTCTTTAGTTAATGTGTATTTTCTTAAATAGTAAGCACTAATTTTTGCAAATGGGCTCTCCTAGTTGATGACTCATTTTGTAATAGAACCATAAATTGAACTGTAGACTTTAGAACCATAAATAAGGACTAACTTCTCTTCATCAGAGTCATAAATATTTAACATATTTTTATTGCTGGCTTTGCAAATGAATTTTGATTGGTAATTAAATAATAATATAAATAGAAAAGAATAAAGAGTAACACTGATACATGCTTTCATTTTTTGAAGTACAGAAGCTTCATGAAATCNTCTTCATCAGAGTCATAAATATTTAACATATTTTTATTGCTGGCTTTGCAAATGAATTTTGATTGGTAATTAAATAATAATATAAATAGAAAAGAATAAAGAGTAACACTGATACATGCTTTCATTTTTTGAAGTACAGAAGCTTCATGAAATCCTTTAATTTAAAAAAATTGAATTTTCTAGAACACACTGGCATTTTTAAAAGATACAGAAAACTACAGAATGAGAAAAAAGAAATAAAGAAAAGAAGCCAACAGGAGGAAGAAAGTATACTTAAGGATTAGACAAAACCTTGAAGGAATGCAGTTATTGCAGGATTAATGTATGAGTATAAAGGATATTAATTTTTTTTGATAGTGTTAGAGTAAGCAAAACTGAGTTCATAACAATGGACCTAAAGAGAGAAATAATTAGGAAAAGTTGTCAGTAGGTTACAGATTAAGATGCTCAACATCACTCATTATCAGAGAAATGCAAATCAAAACCACAATGAGGTACCATTTCACGCCANCTATTGGCTTTGCCATACATCGACATGAATCCACCACAGGTGTACACGAGCTCCCAATCCTGAATCCCCCTCCCACTTCCCACCCCACAACGTCTCTCTGGATCATCCCCGTGCACCAGCCCCAAGTATCCTGCATCCTGCATCTAACATAGACTGGCACCTCGTTTCTTACATGATAGACAATGCCCTTCTTTCAATCAACATAAAAACTTCACATGCGTGCATGCTAAGTCGCTTTCAGTCATCTGACTCTTTGCAGTCCCAAGGACTACAGCCCACCAGGCTCCTCTGACCATGAGATTCTCCAAGCAAGAATACTGGAGTGGGGTGCCGTGCCCTCCTCCAAGGGGTACTTCCCAACCCAGGGATGGAATCTGCATCTCTTATGTATTCCAGCATAGGCAGGCGAGTTCTTTAACACTAGGGCCACCTGGGAAGCTCAAAAACTTCACACCCTCCTTCAATGCATTTTAAAATTGCAAAATAAATTAAATATTGTGGCCAAAGTCATTTTAGAAAAATTTAAAAATGTCAGTGCAACCTTGAAAGTTGCACGCTTTAGTGAAAGTCACTCAGTTGTGTCCGACTCTTTGTGACCCCATGGAATATAGAGTCCATGGAATTCTCCGGGCCAGAATACTGGAGTGGGTAGCTGTTTCCTTCTCCAGGGGATCTTCCCAACCCAGGGATGGAACCCAGGTCTCCCGCAGTGCAGGCAGATAAAACTGTTGTTAAATCTTAATCCCTGGAGCCTCACGTGACAGTTAATTCTACCGACANTACTGGAGTGGGTAGCTGTTTCCTTCTCCAGGGGATCTTCCCAACCCAGGGATGGAACCCAGGTCTCCCGCAGTGCAGGCAGATAAAACTGTTGTTAAATCTTAATCCCTGGAGCCTCACGTGACAGTTAATTCTACCGACATGTCACAAGGCCAGGTGTCACTAATTCTTGGTAGTTGATAGTTTCAGAGAAAGACACAGGTCTGGGTGGAGCCACTTTCCCAAGTTCCAGAATTGTGGAATCCGACTCACCCAGAGAAGAAAAATGGGAGTGATGACATGAAAAGGCTGCTTACTTGTTATGGGATAAGTAGGGTATGTTTTACCCCAAGATTCTCCAAAGTCATTTTCTGGAAGTCATGTTCAGCAACCAAAGCAAACTTGAGTTCCAGCAAAGACCCTGAAGGTCATCTGGCAAAGATCAAACACAACAGTAAGGAAAGAGTGCCCAGCAACTTCTAAAAAGAATCGGCTTGTATGTTTTGGAGATTAATTCTTTATCAATTGTTTCATTTGCTAATAATTTATCTTACTCTGAGGGCTGAGTTTTCACCCTGCTTATAGTTTCCTCCATGTGCAAAAGCTTTTAAGTTTGATTAGGTCCCATTTGTTTATTTTTGTTTTTACTGCTATTATTCTAGGAAGTGGGTCATAGAGGATCTTGCCATGGTATATATCAGAGAGTGTTCTGCCTATGTTTTCCTCTAAGAATTTTATAGTTTCTGGTCTTATATTTAGGTCTTCAGTCCATTTTGACTTTATTTGTGTGCATGGTGTTAGGAGGTGTTCTAATTCCATTCTTTTACACACAGTTGACCAGTTTTCCCATCTCCGAAATATACAAGAAGCACATGCAGCTCAATACCAGCAAAACAAACAACTCAATCAAAAAGTGGGCAGAAGAGCTAAACAGACATTTCTCCAAAGAAGACATAGAAGCCATTCTCCAAAGAAAATGGCTAATAAATACATGAAAAGATGCTCAACATTGCTCATTATTAGAGAAATGCAAATAAAAACTACAAAGAGGTAGCATCTCACACCAGTAGAATAAAGTAAAAAATAAAATAAAAAAAAAGTATATAGACAATAAATGCTAGAGAGGGTGTGGAGAAAAGGCAACGCTCTTAGACTGTTGGTGGAATGTAAATTGATACAGTCCCTATGGAGAGCAGTATGGAGATTTCTTAAAAACTAGGAATAAAGCTACTATATGACCTAGTCATTCCATATGACCTAGTCATTCCATTACTAGGCATATACCCCGAGAAGCCAGAACTGACAAAGACACATGTACCCCGATGTTCACTGCAGCACTATTTACAATAACTAGGATATGGAAGCAACCTAGGTGTTTATTGGTAGATGAATTGATAAGGAAGTTGTGGTATATATATACAATAGAATATTACTTAGCTACAAAAAGGAACACATTTGAGTCAGTTTTAATGAGGTGGATGAACCTAGAGCCTGTTACTGTGAAGTAAGTCAAAAAGAGCAAGACAAATATCATATTAATGTATAAATATATGGAATTTAGAAAGATAGCACTGATGATCCTGCTGGAAGAGCAGCCAAGGAAACACAGACATTTTGGACAAAGTGGGGGAAGGAGAGGGTGGGATGCTATGAGAGAACAGCACTGGAGCATATACATTACCGTATGTAAAACAGACAGCCAGTGGAAGTTGGTTGTATGACGCAAGGAACCTAAAGCCAGTGCCCTTTGACAACCTAGAGGGGTGGGATGGGGACAGATGCAGGACAGGGGTTCAAGAGGGAGGGGATATACGTATAACTAATGCCAAATCATGTTGATGTATGGCAAAAGCCATCACAATATTGTAAAGTAACTGTCCCTAATTAAAAAAATAAAATATACTAAAAAAAAAAAAAAAGGCAGAAAAGAACTGCAACCAGCAGACTAGAAAAAGCGGCCTAGATTCATCTCATCATAATAGATTTTTCCTTCATGAAACTGTTTTCCAGAACCTTGTCTTAAAGAGCTTCATTAAGTCAAGAAAATGAAGACATTTTTAGCACCAATTTGCTGTCTCCCTAGCTGGGTTTTGGCTAGAAGTACTTAAAGGTATCCTAATAAGCAACAGTGTCAGTGGTTTGCCCCTTGAAACTTCAGGATCAGTGATTTCAAAGCTTCATTTTTTTCCCCCCAAACACCCTAAGTTCTAAAAGTCAGAGACAGTTGGTCTTTGAACCACTGTTCTTATAGAAGTGTGACTGAATCTTTCCGCTTTTAAATCTGGCCAATCTTATTTCTCTTTGATGTCCAAAAAATCTAAGTATTAACAGAAAGACTTTGTTGGTAGCATTGAAATCGTTAGCAAACAAGAAAAAGTATAATGTATTTAGGGCTCTATTTTGTATATAATTGAATGACATGGGCTTAGACCACTTAGGTAGTTTAGAAAACAACTACTGGAGGTTAACAATATGGTGCATCCCAGAAAATGTGGTCTTTATTCCAATCTCAAGAATCAACCAGTGTGTGAGAGCAAAATAAATTCACATTCCCATCACCTTTGATCACTCTCTGCTCCCATTTAGTTCATTAACTTCAATCATGTTTTTCTTGTGTAGCCTCAAAGATGCCAGGCTTTACTGGTGATCTTCAATGGCTGTTTCCTGTTCTACGGTCCCTTGAGACATAGTTCAGATACTTGCAATAGTTGGAAAAAGTTCCCTTTATTAGGAGAGACTTCAAAACCAGAAGCAAAATGAGCACAATGATTTTATCCTTTGCAAAGTGTGAAATGGACATGCCACCCCAAGTTACCAACCAACATGGCCTTTGATTGAATAATCAAACTTAGAAATATTCTAGAATTCCTCCTTATAATTTCCTTTTTGGAAACACTCAAGATAAACGACTTCATATTTTTCCATTGATCTATTTTTTTTAACCTTAGCAATAAATGTGCTATTTTATATGAAATATTCATAGCCCTTATAAAATCCCACTAATATGTTCCAAGAGTAGCAAATCACATGTGTTGGAGAGAATCATATTTTATAGTAAACCATTCTTAATGAGGCTTACTTTTTTTTTTTTGTAACTAAAATCTTATTCACATCAAGAAAGCTACATGGGATGAACTCTTCATCAAGGTTTTAAATTTTATATCCGTCACACTAAGGATACTGAAAACTATTCTTTTCTAAAAATGTGAACTCATACTTGGTGTAAGCCTCACATTGTCATTCTCTGTGGCCATTTTATTCATCAGAAAACNCTAAAATCTTATTCACATCAAGAAAGCTACATGGGATGAACTCTTCATCAAGGTTTTAAATTTTATATCCGTCACACTAAGGATACTGAAAACTATTCTTTTCTAAAAATGTGAACTCATACTTGGTGTAAGCCTCACATTGTCATTCTCTGTGGCCATTTTATTCATCAGAAAACATTGAAAAATAATTTTAATGGGGAGTATTGACAAGAAAGTCTGGCTTGGATTATGGAGGGATAGAAGATTTCAATGGCAGGCAGCAGCTGAGTCAGGACTCAAGACAAATCTACAAAGCCCTCACTCATCCACTCTGCTCCCTTCTCCTCCTCAGGGCTCTTTGTTGCTGTTGTTGTTTAGTTGCTAAGTCATGTCCAACTCTTCTGTGACTCCATGTACTGTAGCTTGCCAGACTCTTCCGTCCATGGGATTTTCCAGGCAAGAATACTGGAGTGGGTTGTCATTTCCTTCTCCAGGGGTTCTTCCCCACCTGGGGATCAAACCCATGTTTCTTGCATTAGCAGGTGGATTCTTTACCAGAGTCACCAGCGAAGCCCCCTACCCCCCAGGGCTCCTAGGTTATCTCATTTTAGGGGTGAAGTGTCAGAGCGGAATTCAGATCTAGGGAAAAGAGTCAAGGACTCTTGTAAAAAGGACTCAAAAGAATGACTGCCTTCTAGCATGCATGCATCTTTCACTGGACTGTGTCAGACTTGAAGGACAGTGCTCCGCTCATCTCGGGAAGAAGGGGACAACCAAACAGCACAGCTGGACTTGGATATTCTCCTGTGTTTGGAGGATGGTACATTCTCATGAATCATCTGGGAGGGAAAAAGGAACACTGAGTGCAAAACATGGCTAGAAGTTGAGACAGTATCCCTCAAACTCTATGTCAGTGACGGCCATCACTGTGCTTATCCGCCACGGCATCTGAAATGAGGCATATGCCAATCTGAGCAAAGGCTCTTTCTCTGGGCTGCGTGTAAGTGAGGATCAACATAGGGGAAAAACCCCGTCTCCCACCTCTAGTGTTTCAGGAGCTCTTGTGTCAGTGAGGACTGGCTTGATCTGCATCACGTTTTCTGGGCCCTCTGACACACCTCATCTGCTCTACACTGAACTGGCTTTGAGATATAGCCACTGTTCTTCATGCAAACCTCATGCAGAAAGCACTGCCTCAGGAGAACCCAACTTGCCCTGCAGTGTTCATGATATAGTTAGACCTGGTGAGATACTGAAAAAAAGGAGTTGGGAAGCAGATAAGTAGAAAGAGTTATCCAAGACAAGCAGGACGCTTGACGTGCATGGTTAAAGTCTGAAATGGCTGTGGAGCCCACCACCAGCATCAATAGTTGCCATAGAGAATATTCCTACATCTCTCCAAGGAAGACATACCATGACCAAGAGGCACATGAGAAGATGCTCAACATTACTAATTATTAGAGAAATGCAAATCAAAACTGTTACTACAATTGAAGTATCACCCCCACACTGGTCAAAATGGCCATCATCAAAAAATCTATGAACAATAAATGCTGGAGAGGGTGTGGAGAAAAGGGAACCCTCTTGCACTGTTGGTGGGAATGTAAATTGATATAGCTACTATGGAGAACAACACAGAGGTTCCTTAAATAACTAAAATTAGAACTATCATAGGACCCAGGAANAATAAATGCTGGAGAGGGTGTGGAGAAAAGGGAACCCTCTTGCACTGTTGGTGGGAATGTAAATTGATATAGCTACTATGGAGAACAACACAGAGGTTCCTTAAATAACTAAAATTAGAACTATCATAGGACCCAGGAATCCTACTTCTGGGTATATCCTCTGAGAAAAACATTTAATTCATAATGGCACACTGTACCCCAATGTTCATTGCAGCACTATTTACAATAGCCAGGACAAGGAAGCAAGCCAAATGTCCATCAACAGATGAACGGATAAAGAAGATGTGGTACATATACACAATGGAATATTACTCAGTCATAAAAAGGCACAAAACTGGCTCATTTGCAGACTTGTGGATGGACCTAGAATCTGTCACGCAGAGTGAAGTAAGTCTGAAAGAGGAAAAAAAAGAAAAAAGCAAATATTGTATATTAATACATGTATGTGGAATTTATAAAAATGCTACAGATGAATCAACTTTCAGGGCAGGAATAGAGATGAAGACATAGAAAGTGGACATGAGCAAAGGGTAGGGCGGGATGAACTGGGAGGTTGAGATTGACACATACACAGCCATCTCTAAAAAACAGCTAGTGGGAACCCGCTGTATGGCACAGGGAGTTCAGCTTGGTACTCTGATGACCTAGGTGGTTGGGATAAGGCAGGCTCAAGAGGGAGGGGCTAGATATGAAACGTTCAGCTGATTCACTTCATTGTACAGCAGAAACTGTAAAGCAATTATACTTCAATAATAAGCGAGACTATTTCTACACATTTCAAAGACCAGAGGAAGCGAGTATTTTTGTGAATGCGGTTGATTCTTTCAACAGCATCCCCTTCCTGTAAACTGCCACGTCACCTAAATCAATGTTACCAGCCTCGACTCAATTGTAAATTAAAAACAAGAGAAAGCAAGCAAAAGCCTGCCTGAGCATCCCTTTGCCTATAAATGACTGCTCTGCGTTTCTCTCTTTTTCCTTTCTTCACAGTCTCCAATGCCCTCCTTATCAGTTTGACTTAAAGTTATACTCCAATTGCCATGAGCATCTATTAATATATGGAGACAAAATTTTTAAAAAGAAGAAGAAAAACTCTTATCATCCTTGTTTCACCCTTTCCTGACAAATCCAAACTATCCCTTGGGAGGAAATAAGAAATGAAGCATGAGGTTTTATCAGCATAGATTGGGGGCGGGGATAGATAGAAGATTTTTATCAGGAGTTCAGTTTGACAGAAATAGTATTTTATCAGGATGGGCACTTGGCAAAGATAAGACATTACCAAGAGCAAGATAGACGCTTGGGTAAAATATCGTGCTAATACCTGTTAAGAAAAAGCTGCCATCTCTACTTTTGACAGATTGTTATCTTCTCCCAAGTCCTACTCCAGGGGTAATGGAGATTTTTCTAGAAGGTGCTTACAATCTTATCACAGAGGCATAAAGAAAACGAAGGACTCTCAATTCAGCTCCACTAGGAGGCAAAGCCAGGAGTTTCCTGGGCAAGTTCAAAGAAGCATGGGCTTGGGTGCAGGGAGCACCTAGAGAGGACCCGAGGGATACCCGGGTGGCGATGCTCCAGGGCCAGACTGCAATTCCTGGCCACAGACAGAAGAGAGGCTGTACCAGCGGGACTGACCTCAGAAGCCACATCAAGATGGGGTAATTGGAGAGGACCTGTCAAGGGGAAATCCTTATTCCTAGGGCTTTCTGGAACTGCTCTTGAAATCTGCACTTTCTGACTCCATTTTCTGCCTGAAGTGTACCTCCAAGAACCAGGGATCTTCACTACCCAGTTATCTCCAAAGCCCTTACACGTGGAAGCCCTGACCTAAGATGCTGGCTGGCACCACTGGCAACTGGAATGAGCATTAAGTGTTTGTGCTGATTCTTTTGCAGGTCTTGTTACCTGGTGAATTACCTTTGCCTCTCCAGTACCTGGTTCAAGAGTCCCTTCGAGGCGGCCTTATCCAATCTGCCCAGAGCGGGTGGGCTGCTCTGTTCCTCTCCCAGTAGCTATAGTTCCTGGAACCCCCTACCATGGATCTAAGGTGATGGGTCTTACTACATTTGTAGCAGCTGTTTGTGCAAACTGCCTGGCACTGGGACTCCCATCCCCTCAGCACCTGTTCAAGGCAGATACTGTGCCAGGGAAGGCAGGGATGACATTGAGCCACAGTTTCCTGAATGTCCAGCACCATGCCTGTAAGTGATAGGCATTCTTACATGCTCCCAACTGCAGAAAGATGATGATGACTGAGGAGTAAAGTTATGTCCCCTCATTCAAAGAGAGCCTTTCCCGGGCCTTCCCTGGTGGTCCAGTGGTAAGACTCTGTGTTCCCAATGCAGGGGGCCCAGGTTGGATCCCTGGTCAGGGAACTAGATCCTACATGCCACAACTAAAGGTCCCGCGTGCCATAACTAAGACCCGGTGCAGCCAAACAAAACAGCAAAACAGATTAGAGACCTTCCTAAAACTTCTGCTCCCCACTTCAGTCAACAGCATTATTGCTGTTCCCAGGGCAACAGGCCAAAAACCTAGGACTCATCCCTGAATTTCTTCCCTCACTTTCCACACACGCTGTGTGAGCAATGTGTCAGAATGTTGGCTCTGCCTTCAAAGTATGCCCCGAATGCACAATCTGACCACCACCACCACGCAAGTCCCAGGCCCCACCATTTCCCACCTGGATTTATGCAACAACCTCCTACCCGGCCACCCTGCTTCAGTCCACTCACCACTCAGCAGCCGGAGGACACTCAAAAACGGTTCTCAGACCCTCCCAGTACCATGCTCAAACCACCCCTCATATGGCTTCCCATCAAACCAGAAACAAAAGCCAAATACCTCACCGTGGGTTACACGGTCCCACGAAATCTTGACCACAGTTATCTATCTGACCTTAGAAAGTCCTTCCACTCCCTCTGCAGCCACCTCACTGGCCTTTTAGGTGTTCTTGAATGTACCAAGCATTGTCTCACCTTGGGGCCTCTGCACCCACTGTTGGCTTTCACACTCTGAACTAGGAGGCCTGCTTCATTACCAATCCTTAGAGAAGAATCTGTGCGCCGGCCCCTGAAGCCCCATCCCTGCCCATCTGTCGGCCCCAGTCTCCCTCACTTTATCTCTAGCTCTTCTTCTCCACATATCACAGCATTCTCCCCATGCAAACACTTGTTTCCTTCTTGTTGGCCTGTCTCTACCCCTAGAATACAAGTTCAGTGGTAGAAGGATATTTTGTGGATCTGTCTTAGCCACTATTATACCTCCAGAGTCTATAGAACCAAGCATGTAATAGACTTGCAATCAAGGTCTTAAATGTCCAAGGCAAGGGATACAAGCAATTACTAGAACAGGTCAATGACAGTGACTGGGTTCTGAATGAGGATGACAATTCTGAGCACCCTTACTGACCATGCATGTTGGCTAAGTGAGTCTCAGACATTGTCTTATTTAGGTCCTGAATCTATGAAGAAGGTTTTATTGTTTCCATTTTAAAAAGGAAAAAGCAAGGGCTCACTGAGCTGTAGTAACTTGGCAAGACTTTCTGCAAACAAAGGAAAGAGGTTGAATTGACACCACGTCCGCCCTCCCCTCTACCCACCAAACCCCTGTTTTCATTCCACCTTCTGCCTCTAAGTAGCTCTTTCTAGGAAATCAAGGTTGCATTCCCATGTGACAAGTGGGGACACACTGCATGGCGCATACTTATAAGAGAGACAAGTGGCAGAACAGTTTCAGTAGGGATCAAGAAAGTAAAGAGCTTCCTGCAGAAAGATGGATGTGAAGAAAATCCTCATAAAACCATTTCTAACAGCCCTCTGAACTCCGTTTAAACACAGCCAGAACACGAGGCTGACAAAGCAATCCAAATACACTATCAGATATCCTGGAGGACGAGCACAGGCAGAAGAAAGAAAAGGGGAAGCAGAGAGGAAAATTCCTGGCATCTTGATCTCAGATATGCAGATAACACCACCCTTATGGCAGAAAGTGAAGAAGAGCTAAAGAGCCTCTTGATGAAAGGGAAAGAGGAGAGTGAAAAAGTTGGCTTAAAACACTCAGAAAACTAAGATCATTGCATCTAGTCCCATCACTTCATGGCAAATAGATGGGGAAACAATGGAAACAGTGACAGATTTTATTTTCTTGGGCTCCAAAATCACTGCAGATGGTGACTGCAGCCATGAAATTAAAAGATGCTTGCTTCTTGGAAGAAATGCTATGACCAACTTAGATAGCATATTAAAAAGAAGAGACATTATTTTGTCGACAAAGGTCCACCTAGCCAAAGCTATGGTTTATCCAGTAGTCATGTATGGATGTGAGAGTTGGACCACAAAGAAAGCTGAGCATCGAAGAATTGATGCTTTTGAACTGTGGTGTTGGAGAAGACTCTTGAGGGTCCCTTGGCTTGCAAGGAGATTCAACTGTTAGGTAGTTAGAATAGGAAACAGGAGTCCAAAATGGCGGTGGCTAGAAGACAAGGAGGGAAAAGCCCGAGAAAATGGAACAGAGGAAGGTCATAGGAAGGTCTGAGGACTGGAGTGAAGATCTCAGGAAGAACAAACAGCACTCTTGGCTAAGCCCAATTTGCATAGGGCAGGCCCAGGGGAGGAAAAAAACGTATAAAAGGAGGAGCCAAATCGCTTTTTCCCCTCTCTCTCCCACCTGCGTGTGCTCTCGCTCTCTCTCTCTCCCTCTCCACGCACTGGCACGCTCCTCCGCTCTCTTCTCTTCGCATCTTTGGGTTGGCATGCCCTCACACTTTGAGGATGGATTCTCCTGCTATCTTCTAAATAAAATAGAGCTGTAACACTGATTTGTCTAAGAGTTATAACACGGTTTGTCAAGACCTGAGAGCTGTGACGCGCTGAGGGCTTTAATGTCCATCGCTCCAAATCTTTGTTGTGACCAGACAGAACCGAGGAGTGTACACTTGCCTGACACAACCAATCCATCCTAAAGGAAGTCAGTCCTGAATATTCATTGGAACGACTGATGCTGAAGCCGAAACTCTAATACTTTGGCCTCCTGATGTAAAGAACTAACACACTGGAAAAGACCCTGATTCTGGGAAAGATTGAAAGCAGAAGAAGGGGACGACAGAGGGTGAGATGGTTGGATGGCATCACCGACTCGATGGACAGGAGTTTGGGTAAACTCGGGAGTTGGTGATGGACAGGGAGGCCTGGTGTGCTTCAGTCCGTGGGGTCTCAGAGTCAGGCATGACTGAGTGACTGAACTGACACGGATCTTGATCTCAGCATCCTAGGTGCCCTGCTGTGAAGTCCTCTTGTGTCCTTTCACCACCAAATTTTATATTTTAAATTTAAGTACAGTTGACCTTGGGGGCTTCCCTGGTGGCTCAGATGATAAACAATCTGCCTGCAATGCAGGAGACCCAGGTTCGATCCCTGGGTGGGGAAGATCCCATGGAGAAGGGAATGGTTACCCATTCCAGTATTCTTGCCTGGGAAATCCCACAGACAGAGGAGCCTGGCGGGCTACAGTCCATGAGGTTGCAAAGAGTCAGACACGACTGACTAACTGACATAGCTGACTTACAATGCTGTGTTAGTTTCTACTCTACAGCAAAGTGACTCACTTATACATATTTATGCATTCTTTTGTTTAAAAAAACACAACATTTATTTGACTACCCTGGATCTTAGTTGAGCATGTGGGATCTAGTTCCCTGATCAGGGATCAAATCCAGGCCCCCTGCACTGGGAGCCTGGAGTCTTAGCCATTGGGCCACCAGGGAAATTCCTCTTTTTAATGTTCTTTTCCATTATGGTTTATCCCAGGACATTGAATATAGTTCCTTGTGCTAAGGAGTAGGACCTTGCTGTCCATTGGTTCTATATGTAATAGTTTGCATCTACTAACCTCTACTAAACTCCGAGTTCATTCTTCCCAATCCCCTTCCCCATCTTGGGTCCTTTTGAAAGAATGCCAGCCTTTGGTCACCTAAGCTGGAGAGCTACTGTAGGAGTTAACATGAGGCCATTATTTGCGAAGCTGTGGAGAAGGCAATGGCAACCCACTCCAGTACTCTTGCCTGGAAAATCCCATGGACGGATGAGCCTGGTGGGCTGCAGTCCATGGGGTTGCTAAGAGTCAGGCAAGACTGAGCTACTTCACTTTCACTTTTCACCTTCATGCACGGGAGAAGAAAATGGCAACCCACTCCAGTATTCTTGCCTGGAGAATCCTAGGGACAGAGGAGCCTAGTGGGCTGCCGACTATGGGGTCGCACAGAGTTGGACATGACTGAAGCAACTTAGCAGCAGCAAGCAATCCCAAGGCTGCAAATAAAGATGGACCTATTCTGCCTTCTGTAGTCTATGCAACAGAGAGCAGGTGGGGGCAGAGGAAAGATGCACGCACGATGATAAAAGGGGTCAGAAAGGCTCAGCTGCCAGAGTCCCACCAGACAGGAGAAGGGAAGAATGGGAGGAAATCGGAACGTTTGTCTGCCATCAACAGAGTATTCAGAGGCTGGTTGGAAGCAGCAGTCTCCAGGAGGACCTAGAAATGGTTAACTCAGTTTCTCTCCTGATGAGTAGCTTCAGCTGCTCATCAATAGAATCTCCAGCTGATAATTATTAAGTGAAACTGGGGGGTTACATTTGCATATGTAAAGCATACTTCTCTCTGAAGCCACAATGGGAGGAGAAGCACTTCCTGATTGTGCAGCCCTGGGGAGGCTGGGGCCGGGCGGGGCTCCAGCCTGCTTTGTATGTGCTTCTCTGTACTCATCAAGCCAGATACTCAGCAGAAATAAATCCCACACCTCAAAATGCGCCTTTGTCAAAATCCCCAGCTCAGATAAGAGACCTCCCTCTCAGCTCTGGTGAAGAGGCAGTCTACTGTGATAGGTGTCTGTAAGGCCTGAGATTATCCAATCTGGCACATGTGGGCAGGCACACACACACACCTGGGTTATTTATTGTACAGGATGATGGAGCGGTTATTAGTTTCTCCAAAAAAAGGCTCTGATCCTCCTCACGTATTTGACACTTTTCAATCTTGGCACCTGTCGATTAAGAAGCTTCAGCCCCCAAAAAAGCAAGAAGGAAACGCAAACAGCATCAAATTCCAAGTATCTGATGGCTCATCTCTGTTATGACATTTATCTTGGCTTGTGAGGAGGAAAGAAGTTACTGAGCTTGTCTCTCCTCCCACGGGAAAGGATGGCACACAGAAAAAAGCCTTCATTCTCAGGAGTATAGTGAGGATACTGTCCTTAGTATGGCTTGAAAAATCAGGGACTTTAAAAGACCAGTCATTTGCTGGGACATGACTGTAATAAGGAAGCTGCCAGGATTGTCTAAATTGTGTAGGATGTCTAAGATGATACCCATGACATTCTAAAGACAGAAACAGACAACAGGATGAAGAAACAATATAAATGATGAAGTCTGGGTCTTTCCATCCTGAACTGAAGTCCATGATCCTCTTGGCACCTCAGTTCCCCCATCTGGAAAATGGGAGTAAAGATTCTGCAGGAATTCTTACACGAGGCCAACCACAGTTTAATGTAAGATCTATAAACATCTATAAACATGACTTCATTAGACAATATTTTGAAATGAAGCCAAGACCTCTTCTGTAAGAACATGCTCAGGTAGGAAATTCTATTAAAACATCGCCTTCCTGTTTCATGTGCTAAAACCACAAAGAAGTTGCCAAATGCCTTTGGCCTAGGTATTTTTAAGATGTAAGGAAAATGTAAAAAAAAAAAAAAAANAAAAGAAGAGACATTATTTTGTCGACAAAGGTCCACCTAGCCAAAGCTATGGTTTATCCAGTAGTCATGTATGGATGTGAGAGTTGGACCACAAAGAAAGCTGAGCATCGAAGAATTGATGCTTTTGAACTGTGGTGTTGGAGAAGACTCTTGAGGGTCCCTTGGCTTGCAAGGAGATTCAACTGTTAGGTAGTTAGAATAGGAAACAGGAGTCCAAAATGGCGGTGGCTAGAAGACAAGGAGGGAAAAGCCCGAGAAAATGGAACAGAGGAAGGTCATAGGAAGGTCTGAGGACTGGAGTGAAGATCTCAGGAAGAACAAACAGCACTCTTGGCTAAGCCCAATTTGCATAGGGCAGGCCCAGGGGAGGAAAAAAACGTATAAAAGGAGGAGCCAAATCGCTTTTTCCCCTCTCTCTCCCACCTGCGTGTGCTCTCGCTCTCTCTCTCTCCCTCTCCACGCACTGGCACGCTCCTCCGCTCTCTTCTCTTCGCATCTTTGGGTTGGCATGCCCTCACACTTTGAGGATGGATTCTCCTGCTATCTTCTAAATAAAATAGAGCTGTAACACTGATTTGTCTAAGAGTTATAACACGGTTTGTCAAGACCTGAGAGCTGTGACGCGCTGAGGGCTTTAATGTCCATCGCTCCAAATCTTTGTTGTGACCAGACAGAACCGAGGAGTGTACACTTGCCTGACACAACCAATCCATCCTAAAGGAAGTCAGTCCTGAATATTCATTGGAACGACTGATGCTGAAGCCGAAACTCTAATACTTTGGCCTCCTGATGTAAAGAACTAACACACTGGAAAAGACCCTGATTCTGGGAAAGATTGAAAGCAGAAGAAGGGGACGACAGAGGGTGAGATGGTTGGATGGCATCACCGACTCGATGGACAGGAGTTTGGGTAAACTCGGGAGTTGGTGATGGACAGGGAGGCCTGGTGTGCTTCAGTCCGTGGGGTCTCAGAGTCAGGCATGACTGAGTGACTGAACTGACACGGATCTTGATCTCAGCATCCTAGGTGCCCTGCTGTGAAGTCCTCTTGTGTCCTTTCACCACCAAATTTTATATTTTAAATTTAAGTACAGTTGACCTTGGGGGCTTCCCTGGTGGCTCAGATGATAAACAATCTGCCTGCAATGCAGGAGACCCAGGTTCGATCCCTGGGTGGGGAAGATCCCATGGAGAAGGGAATGGTTACCCATTCCAGTATTCTTGCCTGGGAAATCCCACAGACAGAGGAGCCTGGCGGGCTACAGTCCATGAGGTTGCAAAGAGTCAGACACGACTGACTAACTGACATAGCTGACTTACAATGCTGTGTTAGTTTCTACTCTACAGCAAAGTGACTCACTTATACATATTTATGCATTCTTTTGTTTAAAAAAACACAACATTTATTTGACTACCCTGGATCTTAGTTGAGCATGTGGGATCTAGTTCCCTGATCAGGGATCAAATCCAGGCCCCCTGCACTGGGAGCCTGGAGTCTTAGCCATTGGGCCACCAGGGAAATTCCTCTTTTTAATGTTCTTTTCCATTATGGTTTATCCCAGGACATTGAATATAGTTCCTTGTGCTAAGGAGTAGGACCTTGCTGTCCATTGGTTCTATATGTAATAGTTTGCATCTACTAACCTCTACTAAACTCCGAGTTCATTCTTCCCAATCCCCTTCCCCATCTTGGGTCCTTTTGAAAGAATGCCAGCCTTTGGTCACCTAAGCTGGAGAGCTACTGTAGGAGTTAACATGAGGCCATTATTTGCGAAGCTGTGGAGAAGGCAATGGCAACCCACTCCAGTACTCTTGCCTGGAAAATCCCATGGACGGATGAGCCTGGTGGGCTGCAGTCCATGGGGTTGCTAAGAGTCAGGCAAGACTGAGCTACTTCACTTTCACTTTTCACCTTCATGCACGGGAGAAGAAAATGGCAACCCACTCCAGTATTCTTGCCTGGAGAATCCTAGGGACAGAGGAGCCTAGTNTACTCTTGCCTGGAAAATCCCATGGACGGATGAGCCTGGTGGGCTGCAGTCCATGGGGTTGCTAAGAGTCAGGCAAGACTGAGCTACTTCACTTTCACTTTTCACCTTCATGCACGGGAGAAGAAAATGGCAACCCACTCCAGTATTCTTGCCTGGAGAATCCTAGGGACAGAGGAGCCTAGTGGGCTGCCGACTATGGGGTCGCACAGAGTTGGACATGACTGAAGCAACTTAGCAGCAGCAAGCAATCCCAAGGCTGCAAATAAAGATGGACCTATTCTGCCTTCTGTAGTCTATGCAACAGAGAGCAGGTGGGGGCAGAGGAAAGATGCACGCACGATGATAAAAGGGGTCAGAAAGGCTCAGCTGCCAGAGTCCCACCAGACAGGAGAAGGGAAGAATGGGAGGAAATCGGAACGTTTGTCTGCCATCAACAGAGTATTCAGAGGCTGGTTGGAAGCAGCAGTCTCCAGGAGGACCTAGAAATGGTTAACTCAGTTTCTCTCCTGATGAGTAGCTTCAGCTGCTCATCAATAGAATCTCCAGCTGATAATTATTAAGTGAAACTGGGGGGTTACATTTGCATATGTAAAGCATACTTCTCTCTGAAGCCACAATGGGAGGAGAAGCACTTCCTGATTGTGCAGCCCTGGGGAGGCTGGGGCCGGGCGGGGCTCCAGCCTGCTTTGTATGTGCTTCTCTGTACTCATCAAGCCAGATACTCAGCAGAAATAAATCCCACACCTCAAAATGCGCCTTTGTCAAAATCCCCAGCTCAGATAAGAGACCTCCCTCTCAGCTCTGGTGAAGAGGCAGTCTACTGTGATAGGTGTCTGTAAGGCCTGAGATTATCCAATCTGGCACATGTGGGCAGGCACACACACACACCTGGGTTATTTATTGTACAGGATGATGGAGCGGTTATTAGTTTCTCCAAAAAAAGGCTCTGATCCTCCTCACGTATTTGACACTTTTCAATCTTGGCACCTGTCGATTAAGAAGCTTCAGCCCCCAAAAAAGCAAGAAGGAAACGCAAACAGCATCAAATTCCAAGTATCTGATGGCTCATCTCTGTTATGACATTTATCTTGGCTTGTGAGGAGGAAAGAAGTTACTGAGCTTGTCTCTCCTCCCACGGGAAAGGATGGCACACAGAAAAAAGCCTTCATTCTCAGGAGTATAGTGAGGATACTGTCCTTAGTATGGCTTGAAAAATCAGGGACTTTAAAAGACCAGTCATTTGCTGGGACATGACTGTAATAAGGAAGCTGCCAGGATTGTCTAAATTGTGTAGGATGTCTAAGATGATACCCATGACATTCTAAAGACAGAAACAGACAACAGGATGAAGAAACAATATAAATGATGAAGTCTGGGTCTTTCCATCCTGAACTGAAGTCCATGATCCTCTTGGCACCTCAGTTCCCCCATCTGGAAAATGGGAGTAAAGATTCTGCAGGAATTCTTACACGAGGCCAACCACAGTTTAATGTAAGATCTATAAACATCTATAAACATGACTTCATTAGACAATATTTTGAAATGAAGCCAAGACCTCTTCTGTAAGAACATGCTCAGGTAGGAAATTCTATTAAAACATCGCCTTCCTGTTTCATGTGCTAAAACCACAAAGAAGTTGCCAAATGCCTTTGGCCTAGGTATTTTTAAGATGTAAGGAAAATGTAAAAAAAAAAAAAAAAAGACATTTGTGAAGTAATCAGAGTACAGCATTCCTTTCTCATTTTTATCTTTCCCTCCATTTTTTTCAGTTGTCTTGTTTATATTTAATTTTTATGGCAATCAAGGTTGTTCCGAAATATACAACTTAGTTGTTTATTGACATGCTTCTTCCTGTACTATGTCATTGTTATGTAATAATTAAATTCTGTTATTAAACTATAGTTTAGTTATATTAATTATATTATTTAATTATATGGTAAAGGTATACCCAAAAGTCTTGATGATATACTAAAATGACTTTCGCTAAGAACACAGTTCAAGTAGGGGGAATCAGCAGTGCCAAATGGCATTAGAAAACAGCCAAAAGCAAGAGACTCCACATGCCCTAGACAGTGACCAGTGCTTGAGAGAGGGCCTAGAGGAATGCTAGGTTACTGGGCGTGTTCTCATGTGGAGTAAGAAATCTTCCACGGAGTATCTACCTGGTGGCACTGCTGGGATGAATACATGAGATAACGCACAAGAGGCATTTAGATTCCCATAATAGGTATGAAATCAAGACTTGGTAAAAATTTCTTAGTCGTAATTTATCTCATTACATCAGTCAAGCCACTTTTCCTGTCAACGATAGATGTGAGCTTTGAAATCACTTCCCATGTGCTTCTGATAAAAATAATACTTCTTCCCATTGGTGGAACACCCGGAGACCAATTTGGAGCATCTGTGGATGTGCTAGTCCATTGTTTCTTCACGTGAAGTGATGTGGGTGGAGAAGTGATAACTTCTCCATGAGGCAAGTGAGATCCAGGGACCCACAGACAATTGCCCAACGTCTCCAGGAATGTTAGGAGCAGGACCAGAAGGCGAAAGGAATTCTCTTTGTGCTACTTCACATTTCCTGAAGTTGTTCTATTTCATACGATGCTGCTTCTTATACTCCTTCTAAAGTTATAAAGATGCTATTATTTAATGACATGAAAAGGTGAATAGAAACAGATATTCCTTTGCAAAAACATCAGGAGTGAGTAGGAAACAGGAAACATCTCTGCAGACCCCTTAGCCCTCGATGGCCTCCCACATGAAACACTGGCCAGACCTTCAGTCCTGAAGCCTCAGTCTGTGTAATGAAAGTCTTCAAGGACCACACAGTTGCAGTAGAAGGGAGGGAAATCTTTGCCTGCAGTGAGGGAGTCAATGCTGAGGAGAAAGCAGAGGGTTTCCCAGCTGCGCTGCCCTTGGGAAGTTGCTGAACACTGCTAAGCCTCAATGAACAAGGAAGAAACTTCTCTGTCACTTTCCAGGGCCATTGGGAAAAGTTTAAAAAAACAAAACATAAAAACAGCCTGTGGGAAAGGCCTAGATTGGACAGGCAACCTTATGGGAATAGGACACAATGTTCTTCCTAAGTGAAGATACATAGGACTATTTTGATGAGCCTGTTGTTTAATTTACTAGTAAAAACAGCCCTCTGTGCTCATTAAAGCATTACCATCCTCCTATTATAAAGATCAGGCAAAACTGAAGACAAACAATGTTCACAGAGCCCTGAAAAGCCACGTGAATCATTCCAAGCTGGTGGAGGGTACTCATCATGTCAGAAGGCTCCTGATGTTACATTAGTTCCAGGAACAGACATGAAAAATAAACAGGACAGTGAGCAGGCCCCTGACTGGTCACCATCTGCTAGTCGAGGCCTGGAGTGACCTTGCCCACATGCTTTAGAGTAAAGCCCAAACCCTGCTCCCTCTGAGAGGAGCCGTGCCACAGTCCCCAAGTCGCCATCACCTCTCAGTTAAGTAGCTGTAAGCACAGCTGTATTTTCAGAATGCTACAGGGGCCTGGGAATCCGAGCCATCAGGCAACTTAATATATTTCCTTCTCAAGGAAACAACAAACACATCTGAAACAGGTTAAATCTACAGTTTCTGAGCCAAGAGATGTATGTATGGGTCAATGCCTCACAACACGAATAAATGCAAAAGAATCAAACTGCCCTCCACTGTTGTCGGTATTATGATTTAGGAGGATGATGTGCTTGTTCCCAGAGAGGTTGGTAGAAAGTGGCCAGAGAGAAAATGAGGCCATGGGGAGAAATAGATATGGCATGTCCTTAAGGTCAGGCCATTTCAAAAGACATCCTCATACAAATGAAAAGAGCCGCGTTCGTCAACCTGTCACAAACTATTATTTTATTTCCTGCAATATACAAGCTTATTCCAAACCAAATGCAATAGGTCTTCATTCACTCATTGATTCATTCATCCAATCTACACCTTTATAAAGCATCTGCAATATGGTAATATGAGGGCAGCTCCTCAAGGAACTGAAAGCCCAGGGCAAGGAAAAAGAAGTCAAAATGACAGCATGAAGAGATCACATAGGACTAAGGACAGTGTGTGCTGGGGGAACACGTAGGCACAACTCTGAGCTTAGTCTGAGAGGTTCAGGGAGCCTTCTAGGAGTCACCACATCCATGCTGAGAGCTGAAGCATGAGAGGAGACACGTTCAAGCAGAGTTAACAGCAAACGCAAAGGCTCAGAACCGCGGTTCCCATACTCTGCCCAGGTGCCCCAGCATACCATAGTAAACCCCCAGGGGCACCGTGGACGTTTGAAAAGCTCCCAAGAAGTATAGCAATTTTCAGTATCTCTGGGCACTTCCTGTGCAACCAGGTAGTTCAAGGTTTCCACAGCAGATTATACCACATCCTGTATTTTGTGCAAAGCTGGGTTTTCAGAATTTGTTGTGATGAAAAGCAGTAGCTGCATGAAAATTAATGTGCAGTGGGTGTCCAGTCTGATGCTAAGGTCTGACAAGAAGGTCTGTGATGTTTGCCCAACAGGTAAACAAAGAATGGGACGACAGAGGATGGGATGGTTGGATGGGATCACTGACTCAATAGACATGAGTTTGAGCAAGCTCCAGGAGTTGGAGATGGACAGGAAAGCGTGGCGTGCTGCAGTCCATGGGGTCATAAAGAGTCGGACACGACCGAGTGACTAAACTGACTGACTGAAACATCCCACAAGTAAATGGTTGTGGTTATTTAAGAGGGAAATAAAAATATTTTTTCCTTCAGTTTGTGTGTGTTCTCTTTTCAAACCACTACTAAACTGTTAGGATGTAATCACTTAATAAATGGAATAGTTGACTTGGCCTATGAGTAGTGTGAAAAAATTACTGAAATTTTTACACCAAGGGTTCCAAGAAATGAGAAAATGTGGGAAAACTCTGGATTAGAGCCCAGAGAGACAATCCTTAGAGCAGATAGAAAATCCTTTCATGTGACTAAGACACCGAGGACAAGGTGAGGACTGGATTGGTGAAAGATGATGCTGGAAGGGTAGACAGGGAAGATCCCAGAAAGTCTTGCAAGTACATGTATGAACTTGGTCTTCACTCTGAGGCCAGGGGAAGCCACAAGAGAGTTTTAAACTTCACTGTTGCACAAAATACCACCCGACTTTTACTGGATTTTACTCAGTTCGTGGAAGCGCTGCATTTCAGCCACGTGGATACCACACTGTGGAGTCCATTTGAGGAATGATGGGTGAGAACCAGACCAGTTCTGGCAGAAGCCCTTGTGAGGCTTCTGCAGAATGGCTTGCAACATCACCTAACTCACTGAACCTAAGAAAAAACAAGAATGTAAAGTATAGAATGCCTTACAAACAAAAGTTATCACTACCTAGCATTCCGATATGTGAGCTGCATATTCTAAAAGTAGCCCACCAACAGTGACTATCAGTCCTGCCTTGACCCCTTCTCTGGTGGGTTGCTAACATCTCCTTTCCTTATTCTGTATCACTGCCAAAGCTCACGCATGGTTATTCTTCTACTCCTTAAAACAACTTTTGGAAAAAACAAGGAAGAGCTATATGGTGAACTCTGCACTGCTTAGCTTCAGGAGGCACTTGTTTTTATTGAACGTGTTAGTTGTGTTTCAACGGGCTCCTCTGTCCATGGAAATCTCCAGGCAAGAATACTGGGGTGGGTAGTCATTCCCTTCTCCAGACTGCTTAACTTCAAGAGTCATTTGTTTTTATTGAAGTATAGTTGATTTACAATGTTGGGTTAGTTTCTGCTGTATAGCAAAGTGATTCTCTCTCTCTATATATATAGTCTTTTTCTTTTCCATTATGGTTTATCATAGGATATTGACTATAGTTCCCTGTGCTGTACAGTAGGACCTATTCTTTATCCATTCTATATGTAAGAATTTGCATCTGCTAGTCCCAAACTCCCACTCCATCCCTCCCCTAAACCCCTCCCCCTAGGCACCACAAGTTTGTTCTCTATGTCCATGTCCATGAATCTGTTTCTGTTTTGTAGAAAGTGCATTTGTGTCACATTTTAGATCCCACATATAAGTGATATCCTATGGAGATCCAACCAGTCCATCCTAAAGGAAATCAGCCCGGAATGTTCATTAGAAGGAGTGATGCTGAAGCTGAAACTCTAATACTTGGGCCACCTGATGCAAAGAACTGACTCATCTAAAAAGACCCTGATGATGGGAAAGATTGAATGCAGGAGGAGAAGGGGACAACAAAGGATGAGATGGTTGGATGGCATCACCAACTCGATGGACATGAGTTTGAGTAAGCTCTGGGAGTTGGTAATAGACAGGGAAGCTTGGCATGCTGCAGTCCACAGGCTCGCAAAGAGTTGGACATGACTGAGCGACTGAACTATGGTATTTGTCTTTCTCTTTCTGACTTACTTTGCTTAGTGTGATAATCTCTAGGTCCAATCATGTAGCCGCAAATGGCATTATTTCATTCTGTTTCATGGCTCAATAATAGCCCATTGTGAAGAAGCATTTGAAACAATGCATGTTGTCATTTCTCTGAAATGTAACCCAAGAGTTTTAAGAATGCTGACTCTTCTTGTCTGCCTGTGTGATACGATTTACAATAAATATGGAAAACCCATCTCCTAAAATATTTTACATGAAGGTTTCTTTTATCCTTTAAAGTGTCATATTGAAGAAAAACTTCTTAGCAGTCACAGAAAAGCTTTATCAGCCTAAAGCTAAACTGACTTCGTCACTCCCACTCCCTGGCATGTCCATAAGTTAGAAAAAAAAATTACAGTAACAGGAAGACAAAAGTCTTCTTGGCCACCCTGGGTCTTTGAAAGATGGAAGGAGGGGCTGTCTTAAAGGCTGACCGAGAGTGAGCACCTAGCAGAGGAGCCAGGAACACGTGTGTATCACAAGCTCCTTCTCTTGTGCAGGACAGAGAATGGTCAGGGGACAGAGAGGTTGGCTAGTTCCAAGATCTCCAGCTGAAAAACCTACTAGCTCTGAAAAGTGCATCTAGAAAAGCTATCCTGTTTACTAACCCTTCCACCTTACTGCTCAGGGTGGCAGGAAGAGTGGGCCCTATAGAGCCACAAGCAAGCTCGGGCTGTCCTCCCAGCCCTCACTCACTCCTCCCCAGGGCAGAGGAGCAACACCGCTGCTCAGGAGTCTGTGTGAAGGATGTGTTGGCTCTCAGCCTGACCCTGCTTCCATGCTCTTTCCAGCTCCGTCTGCCTATAGGGAGCATGTGTCATGTGTCACGTGTCCCCAGGAAAAGGACCTGATGTGGTTTTCTCTGCTGCTAAGATGGTCTGATTTGGGTGAGGAAATAAGTCTACCTTGTAGAGACACATTCATTCCCCAAATGATTTCATCGAAAAAGTGGGATCTTGATCTCTTTCTGCCTGGTCCTATGTGTCTCTCTCAATGTGTTCTCATCTCAGATATGGAAGGGAGGGGTACTATGTATTGACCCTTAAAACCTTAACTCTATAAAGAAAGCAAAGAACCAAGTCAGCTGGTAGAAGGGTAGATTTGACAAACCACAAATCATCTGAATCTCAATGGCTCAGCAGTAAAGAATCTGCCTACAATGCAGGAGACCCAGGTTCAATGCCTGTGTCGGGAAGATCCTCTGGAGAAGGGAATGGCTACCCACTCCAGTATTCTTGTCTGGAGAATTCCATGGGCAGAGGAACCTTGTGGGCTACACAGTCCATGAGGTCGCAAAAAGTTGGACACAACTGAGCACAAATATAATATGGAGTCTCCATTGTATTCAAGACATTATTTAGCTGATGGGGACACTTGGGGAAGAAGGCAGATACGGTTTTTCCTTGGGAGCTATTTATAGTTTAACAGGAGTATAATCAACGCCCCTACAGTTACTTATTTAGTCATATTTGTGGTAAGTGCAAAGTTCTGTGAAAGAGACCTCATCAAGAATCCCTGTCTTAGAGAAGAAATATCATATGACATTCCTTATATGAGGAATCTAATGTGGCNTGGGAGGGATTGTGGGCAGGAGGAGAAGGGGACAACAGAGGATGAGATGGCTGGATGGCATCACTGACTGGATGGACATGGGTCTGAGTGAACTCCGGGAGTTGGTGATGGACAGGGAGGCCTGGCGTGCTGCAATCGATGGGGTCGCAAAGAGTCAGACACGACTGAGCGACTGAATTGGACTGAACTGGGAGCTGGGCTCAGTGCCAGACTAGAGGTCCCACCATCGCTGTTGAGGCCTGGCTCCAACCCTCCTTTCATGGGTTACATTTCCCATAGAAGGCAGTTGTGGTTTAAATATTCAGTAACATGATTTTTTTTTCCCCTTCGAATTAGAAGAATCTGTGGGATCTCAGGCATTGGACCAACTTTTGCCCAAGAAGCCACAGCAGGGTACGCTAGAACAGGGCAGAAGCAGTGTCCAGCAGTGGTAAGATTCTTTCTTTGTGTGGAAGGACTGGGTCTTTGGGTGGTTTTGAAGAACTGACTTTGATGACAGTTCTATAATACAAATCCTTAGCTGGTGTCTGCATGAACCCGGATGCCAGCAATGGAGCCTGGTGTGCTCCTGATGATAATAGCAGGAGGGCAGTCCTGGGACCTGCAGGCCAGGCTGGAGGCCGCCTTGTAGTAGTTTCTAGCCATTCTGCAGACCCCTGAGAACCAAATTGCTTCCCAAGAATGCTTACAATATTGCCCGCTGGTCTCAGTAACTAATGAATGATGCAACCATCTTCCAGTTTCTGCAGTTGACTTTCTTGAGAAACATGACATTTGTCTCTGTTTAAGATTCTGAGAGCTGAAAGTTTGGAGAAGAATAATACTGAAAATGGGGAGTACACCGCACCTCCTCCCCATCACTCCCATATGCTATACCTTTGGAGAAGAGTTAAAATTTGGGGATGGTAAGGAAAAAGCCATTTTGGGGGTGATCATTCCGAACCCAGTGATCGAACCTGGGTCTCCTACATTGCAGGCAGATTCTTTACCATCTGAGCCACCAGGGAAGCCAGATGTATACATACGCTTTTCCATTTAGCCCTCTTGATAACTCTGTGAGACCAATACTAGCATCTCTAGTTTATAGACAGTCAAACCGAGGTTCAGACAGACTAGTTTACTAGCTCAAGGTTTCACAGCAAATATAAGGGCCAGGATTCAAACTCAGGTCTTTGTGGCCCCATATATTTAACTCTACTGTTCTGCCCCAAAATCATATCCCTGCTTTTAGTTTCAGTCCTCTCCTGTAACATTTTGCTTCGAGGCACATAATATACTGATTTCTATCACAGTACTGGCAGTTATAGTGCTGTCAACAGGCTTTCTCAGAAGTATGGAGCTAATTATTGGAAGAAACAGTCCAACAGTTGAGAGNTCAGCCACTAAAAAGAATACATTTGAATCAGTTCTAATGAGATGGACGAAACTGGAGCCGATTATACAGAGTGAAGTAAGCCAGAAAGAAAAACACCAATACAGTATATTAACACATATATATGGAATTTAGAAAGATGGTAATGATGACCCTGTATGCAAGACAGCAAGAGACACACAGATGTATAGAGCAGACTTTTGGACTCTGAGGGAGAGGGAGAGGGTGGGAAGATTTTGGAGAATGGCATTGAAACATGTATACTATCATGTAAGAAACGAATCGTCAGTCTATGTTTGATGCAGGATGCTTGGGGCTAGTGCACGGGGATGATCTGGAGGGATGATGTGGGGTGGGAGGTGGGAGAGAGGTTCATGTTTGGGAGCTCATGTACACCCGTGACGGATTCATGTCAATGTATGCCAAAACCAATACAGTATTGTACAGTAAAATAAAGTAAAAATTAAAAATTAAAAAAAAACCCACCTAAAAAATAAATAAAAGACTCAGATGCTGGGAAAGATTGAAGGCGAGAGGAAAAGGGGACGACAGAGGATGAGATGGCTGGATGGCATCACCGACTCAATGTACATAAGTCTGAGTGAGCTCCGGGAGTTGGTGATGGACAGGGAGGCCTGGCGTACTGCAGTTCATGGGGTCGCAAGGAGTCGGACACGACTGAGCGGCTGAACTGAACTGGCAGAGCACAAGCACGGAGTCCTTCAGAGTCTCCTGTCATACAGTCAGCCTCGAAGACTGCTGGTTTAGGGCAAGAAACATTTAAACAAGGATGCAGACACCTTAGCCAAGGAGGGAAAGCAGATGAGTCAAGATGTCTATGGGCCAGCAAGTGAGGTCTGGAGCTGCTTGTGCAGGGGCTAAGTACTGCGGCTGAGTTGACACTTAAGAGGTGGCTCAGGAGAGGGCTGAAGGCAGAGCCCCGCTGGAGATGTCAGAAGAGGAGGCTCATCTCTGCACCAGGTGGGAGGAGAGGCTGAATGGATGTGGGGTTTCTCTGAAACCCCATGAATCCAAGATTCACACAAGGTAGGACTCCCTGTGGCCTCTGGAATGGTTTTGTTCCAGGCCAATGTTCAGATTCGATGTGACAGAAGATTCTGGGAGTTCTATCATGCAGTAAACCTAAGTTGCTTTTCCCTTTTCCCCTAACACGCTTACCCATCTCTTATTTATCAAAATTCACTCCCAAATACTCAGAAGGTGCTTTAAAAATAACCCCCTCACCCCAAAATACCTTCTTGAACTGACTCTACACACATATACTCTTTATGAATGTACAACACATATACTATTAATGAATGTACAATGAGCACTTGTCCCGAAGACACTCCTTCTCGAGATTTCTCCATGGCTTACTCCTGACTTCAGTGAAACTTGGTGCAAATGTCTGCAGGTTCAAGACACCTGTCTTGAGCACTCTGTCTCAAACAGCCTCCTATGCCAAGTGCCACTGGTTATCTGTCTTCCTATTTTTCCTTAGAACATATCACCATTTGCCATTATATTTTTCAAATTTAGTATTTGTCTTTCCCAGGACTTCCCTGGTGGTCTAGTGTCTGAGATTGTGCTCCCAATGCAAGGGTCCATGATTCCAGCCCTGGGCAGGGAACTAGACCCCGCATGACACAACTAAAGATCCTAAAAATAAATATATATATTTGTAAAATCTGTCTTTCCCATCATGAAGTAAACTTCCTGAGATCAAGAAGTCTGTTTCTCTCACTGGTTACCTCCAATGTCTAGAACATGCACCTGGCACAAATTTCTCAGATCTTCACCGACTGAACAATGAATGTAGGAATTGATCTATGTACCAGCCACTTGCTGATTACAGGCTGTAATGGGTTGACCCATGTTTTCCCCAAGTTTGTCCTTTGACACACTAACCTTGGAAACAGGGTAGTTGTAGGTAACTAGCTAAGATGAGGTCACCCTGCAGCAGAGTGGGCCCCTATTCCAGTATGACTAGTGTTCTTAGAAAATGGGGAAATCTGCAAAGAAGCATGCAGGCAAGAGAAGACTGTAAAATACTAGAGTGATGCAGCCACAAGCTGAGGAATGACCAGAGGGAGACACTAGATGGACCTTCACTAGCACCTTCGATGGAGCACGGACTTACATCTGGATTTTGGACTTCTGGCCTCCAGAAATGTTAAGACAATAAATTTCTTTTGTTTGAGCCACTCAGCTTGTGGTACTTTATCATGGCAGCCCTGGCAGACTAATACACAGGGACTCCAAACCAAGGCTATTCCATTCCAGCCTGGAGCTATTCAGGGTTCCCATCTGGGCCACCCCAAACTGCATTCTCCAGGCCACTGTCAAAAAACGGGATTTCCATGGAGCCTCAGAACACTGAGTTTTTCTGGTGGCTCAGATGGTAAATAATCTGCCTGCAATGCAGAAGGCTCAGGTTCAGTCCCTAGGTTGGGAAGATCCCCTGAAGAATGGAATGGGTACCCACTCCAGTATTCTTGCCTGGAGACTTTCATGGATAGAGGAGCATGCGGGCTATAGACCATGGGGTCACAAAAAGTTGGACACGACTGAGCAACTAACACCTTCACAGAGCCTTTGAGCAATGATAAAGGGAAATAAGCACTGGGAGTAAGTGGAAAGGTAAATCAGATAACCATTTCCAGGGCAAGTACCCTCACATGAATTCAGAAGTACAGGCATGTTTACATCAAAATCAGTCAGTAGTCTCTTGTCTGAACCTTCCCAGCTCCAGAACTGAGAGGAAGTCCAAAGGAGATCCTTGATAAACAAACATGTATCCACCAACTTTTACAGTAACGATTAGCTGGGAGCAGCTCTTGCCCCACCTGACAAGCTTTTGGGAGGCGCATGAAAAACAATCTGAACAGCTGTGCCATCCTTCTGGGTCCCAAAGAACAGATTCTTGCCTTTTGGAAAGGGCAAAGCCCACCCATGAGGGTGGAAGATGCAGATTCTTCTCGCATTTAGCAAAGAGAATCCTGACTTTCAGATGTCTCATTGAGACACTACCCAGAAGGCAAGTCATTATTTCAACTCAGATGTCTTCCCAGAATACCCCCTTGTCATCTGCTTTCAAAAAAACTGAAAAGATGATGTTGTTGGAAATGTCATCTGCCTGTTACGCAGAAGCAAAATCAAAGTGCTCTTTGTGTTAAATGTGACTATCATCTCACTTGAAATCCAGAGCATAAATGTTACTAATATCCCCTGCATTCACCCAGCCCACTATCAGCTGGAGGAGGTTGCAAAGACAGATTCGGATTTCATAATTTTGCCACTTATTTTTTCTTGTTAATTTAAAAATAGCACAGTGTTTTAATTGCACTCAATTTAATGTATATACCTGCCAGTTCCAACACCCTTCATTATTTATATTGCTGGAAAAGCACTTAAAAATCAAATTGCATAATTTGTACTTGTACATCTTTAAGGTAGATTTATATCTGAAATTGTCAAATAGCAGTGGGCAGCATGGCTCTGAATATTAAGTTTTAACAAGTCATCAACCCCTAAACACATTCAGGGAATGATGAAAATGGGTCATTAGTTATTTGGGTAGGTAGCTACTAAGAGACGAGTTGAAAGGTCAATTCATGTCTGTAATTTTTAGGCACAAGGGATCTAGGGCCAGACTCTTGTGGGGAAGAGAGGAGAAAGCAAGGAAAAGCAAGTAATCACATGACACATGGACATTCCAAATTCTTTTACCAAGGTCCCTCCCACACTCATGCTGGGAGACTAACACAGCACCACCTGACAGAACATCACGTTGATAATGTGAACTTGTTGGCTCTGCAGTTTTGTTAGAAATATTATATAAATCTGTGTATTGCACTAATCCAATGAATTCAAACTGTCTCTTCACAGCAGTTGCAACATAGTTGCCCATTAAAGCAACACCATGAAAGTTACTTGTGTCTGTGAAAATTGTGTTGCTTGGGAAGGAGACTGTAAGATACTCAAGTTGAAGAACTAAGCCTGAAGAGAGATATATGAAACAAATGGCCTGTGACCTGGCCCTGGCGCACCCCCACTCCTGTCCCTTATCCTTCATCAGAGCACCCCATGCTATTCCCTATCACCCAGGCCTCTACTATTTCCTCCAAATGGAAAATTCTTAAACAACTCTCACGTTTCCTAACACCCATCCATAGAACTCCCACAGGCAGAATTTAGTTCTTCTTTGATTGGTTCTGCCACTTTGCATGCAGTCTTCCACTTCAGTAACTATCTCTTTGTATGAAACCCTCTCTGGTCACATCTGTGTTCTCAGAAAACAGAAGGCTGCTGCAAACCATAGACCACGTGCCTCTGAATCACCGGATTTACCCCAACTAACGCACAACGTGCCACAGAGCAGAAGCTCGGTGAAAATCCACTTCTGAGTGCATAATCCACTGTGAGCCAGGCACTCTTCTGGGTGCTTGCTGCTGTGTTATCTGAACCCAAGGGAACACCGGAGACATGTGGTTTGATTTCACTGGGACTTGGGAGGCCGGTCCCTTAGCCCAAAGTGACACCAAGAGCAGGAAGTGGAGTGAGAAGTTCATCCCAGGTTTCCTGGCTTCAACCTACCACGTAAGAGGAAACAGGAACAGCGATGGAAATAGCAATAGTAACACGTTATAACCTCCCATGTAACAAGTACTGTGCTGGGCACTTTGCATTTTAATTTTAGCCTTATAACATTGTAAGACATATGATGTTATTATTTCCATTTTTAGAGGAAAAGAATGATTAGACAAGGTATCGCAAAGCCCACAGCAACTAAATGGTGGAAATGGTATGTGAACCACCCACCATACCTGCCTCTTCCCAGCAGGCTGACTGTACCCAACCAGGATACTGGGGAACCCTTTCAGCAGCCGTTGGTAGAAAGCCCAAGTGTGGGTCCAGAACTACTAGACTAGAACAGATGTCTTACTGGAGGCAAATACCAACCCCCAGCCCCACCCTGACCCAGAGTCTAGGACACGGCAGTATCTTCACATTACTAGCATTGGTTGTAATAGTAACAAGACTGCTCGAGCCTGAAAGCTGTCCTTTGACATGGAAGCCAGGAGGTGGGGGTGGTGTTGACACTAAATCGTCCTGAGATACTAACATAAGAGTTTTACAGTGAGAAGCTCTTTACTAAGACATGAAGCAAAATTTGGTACCAAATGTGTTTGCCCTTAAGTCAGCAGCATCAGAAATCATCTCGGGTGGTACCCACAGTAAGCACAGAATGTGGCTGGGGAAGGAGTGTCATACAGTCCTTCTCTCTGGAATCCCTTCTCTTTGGCATCTGTTCCCTTTCTCTACTCAAACACCCCACCAATGGCAGCTAGACAACAACTTACAGGAAACATGGGAGAACCATGACACAGGGATAGAGACCAGTCAGAGTGCAAAGGCTGGCCACGGGCTATCCGTGTGCTTTACACCCTCACGTCCCTGGTGCAACTAGGGTGCAACCTACCCTCAAGGAACAGGGCTGATGCAAGAGACCCCTTGATGACGTTTTCCTTGAGGACTAATCTTGCATTTCATTGGTTTCCTAAGTAGTACTGCCTATTGGCAAGGGAGTGGCTCCCTTAGGGACAGTCATGGCTGCAGAGAACCCCGTGTGGGACTGTGGAGTTTCAGTACCTAATTCACTGGAGGTCACGGTGTATATCACAACACGTTTCACATTAGTCATGAGTCATGCACCCAAGGATGGAGAAAAATGTTGCCAAGCCTGCTACTGTGTAGCCAAGAAGCAGAGAATCAACTACAGAACACTACCCTCTCCTCCCTGCAATTCCCTGCACATTTGGCCACGGTGGTCCTCCGATCCCATTTGCCTTCTCACAGTCACCTCCCCTTTCTTCCCTCCAGCCCTCCTACTGTCCCAGCTGAGGTGTGAGCTTTTAAATTCCCTTTCTTAAGGTGCCTGGTGACTTCTGCTGAGGGTCCACATCATCTCGAGTCTTCATTTGGATGACTTCCTAGAGTGGAACCGCCATGCTTCTCCAGACTTCTAATAGCAGAGATCTCCCTGGCAATGAGTATGTAACCAAGACAGAGTCCACTGAACTCTGTCCTTCAACTCTGCACCCAGGAAGGGGAGGGGACAGCATCTGGCTCAGGAAGGGGTGTGGGGCAGCTTTCACAGGTCCTGGAGATGGAAGGACAAAGGCAGCATGATGAAGGCTGAGGAACCCTTGGTACTAGGTGAGTGCTGAGAAAACACTAGGGCATTGATACGCAAAGAAACCCAGAGTGACTCTGCCTGAAATGCTGAAAACAGATCCTCCTGGAAGCATCTATGAAGATGTGTGGCAATTCCTGAAAATATGAATATAAGGAACACATGCTATTAAACTGCATGCAAAATTGCACTCCTAATAGCCAGACTATGGAATCGAAACGTACCCACTGGGACATCTTGGGGAGCAGAGGTTTTCTATCTTTGGCATGCTATAGAAACGATGGCATCAGAATCAGCTGTAAGGTTTATCCAAATGCATGTTTTTCGGCCATTAACCCGTTCTGATTGAACCAGAATCCCAGGCAAGGATTTCAGGAATCTGCCTTTTTTTTTTTTTTAAACAACCCCCTTCAGTGGTTTTTATTCCCTCTAAAGACAGAGGATGCAGCGATATAAATTTGGGGACTCAGAACTGGGTTCTAAGTCTGGTCCTGAGGATGAGGACATCTTTGGAAGATGTCCCTCATCTAAGCGATGTCCTTGCTGAGGGCTGAATGTGGGACTGGTATTCACATGCCCACAACCCTGTAGAGAACAGAGAAATAAACCTGACAGAAGTAAAGCAAAGAACGTGCATGTCACATTCTCCCCACACCTTGACTTTCTCAGCTGTAAAATGTGGACGATCCCAGCTGGTTGTGCAAGACTCAGACAAGAGGAGGCAGACGTGGAGAGCAATTAGCAGAGGGTCTGGCACAGCCTAAGTGCTCAAAAGATGATATATTCTTCTATGACAGTATCTACTGATCCATCTATATGGTTGCATATAAATTTACCAAGTATACAAACAGATGCAGCAAAACATGGCAAATTGCCCTCCTTTCTGTGCATCTGAACCTTTAACCCATCAGAGCTCAGGGATACAGCAGGCAACCTAGCCTACAGCTTACTAGCCTGAGAAATAATGCTTCCTTTTGTGAAACAGAGCTTAGGATCCAGCTTAAGACCGCCTGACTCTCTTTTTCCCTGGCATATCCAATCCATCACCAAGTCCCTTAGGTATCACAGTATTTGTTCTTATTGTTCAGTTCCTCAGTTGTGTCCAACTCTGCAACCCCATGACTGTAGCATGCCAGGCTTCCCTGTCCTTCACCATCTCCCAGAGCTGGCTCAAACCTATTGAGGCAGTGATGCCATCCAACCATCTCATCCCTCTGTCATCCCCTTCTCCTCTTGTCCTCAATCTTTCCCAGCATCAAGGTCTTTTCCAATGAGCCAGCACTTCGAGTCAGGTGCCCAAAGTATTGGAGCTTCGGCTTCAGCATCAGTCCTTCTAATGAATATTCAGGGTTGATTTTCCTTTAGGATGGACTGGTTTGATCTCCTTGTTGTCCAAGGGATCTCAAGAGTCTTCTCCAACACCAAAGTTCGAAAGCATATCCAACCCAAATACTTCTTAGCCCCTCCACACGGGGCCACCATGGCTTGGACGAGCCCCAGCTTGTGGAAGACAATGTCTCCTTCTGGGTCCCCTGACTGCAAAATTGCTCCCAGCCAACACTCTCTCCAAACAGCAGGCCCTTGCTCCAAGCCCATCAATGCAGGGTTGCCAGCATTCAGCAAATAAAAATACAGAATGCCCAGTTATGTCCAAACTATACAATTAATCATGGTTTATCTGCAATTCAAATTTAACTGGCTGTCCTGTATTTTATCTGGCAACTTTTATCAATGGCTTTCTGCTGCACTTGGAATAAAAACCAATCTCCGGACCAGCATCTGCAAGCCTCACTCCACTGGCATCGGCCTCATGCTCTGCTCTCACCTCCTGCTCTCATTGTTCCCTGAGTACATCTATCCTGCAGTCTCAGGATGGCTACACTTGTCATTCCCTCCATCTATGACATTCTTCTCTCAGAATTCTCTGCTTGGTTCTAGCCCTGGCTCCATTCAGCCCTTTACAGTAAGTATTCTACACATGAACAAGCTCTGCTCCGAGAGTGTGTTGATAAGTCCGATTTGTTCATAAGTCCAACAAAATTAGCCTAGATACCCAACTAATATAATCAGCTGTAAAATACTGCACTATAATAAGGTTTATAATACTTTTCACACAAAGAACAAACACAAAAATAAAAAATTTCTATTTATACACTTTTTAATTTTCAATAATTTTTGTTGATATATACTCATATAAAATAATTAAATTTGTATACACATAACTATTTTGTATTCAAACACACACTCAACAACAAATTTTTTTGAGGATCTGCTATGAAAACATTTTTAATCTTATAGTACAGTACCATGAAGCCATGGAATTAAGATGCTTGCTCCTTGGAAGAAAAGCTATGACAATCCTAGACAGTGTAATAAAAACCAGAGACATCATTTTGCCAAAAAAGTTCCATATAGTCAAAGGTATGGTTTCTCCAGTAGTCATGTAGGCATGTGAGAGCTGGACCAGAAAGAAGGCTGAACACCAAAGAACTGACAATTTTGAACTGTGGGGCTGGAGAAGACTCTTGAGAGTCCCTTGAACAGCAAGGAGATCAAGCCAGTCGATCCTAAAGGAAATCAACTCTGAATATTCCTTGAAAGAACTGATGCTGAAGCTCCAATACTTTGGCAAAGAGTATACCTGATGTATACTCCAATACCTGATGCGAAGAGCCAGCTCATTGGAAAAGACTCTGATGCTGCGAAAGATTGAGGGCAGGAGGATAAGCAGGTGGCAGAAGATGAGATGGTTGGATGGCATCACCCACTCAATGGACATGAGTTTCAACCAACTCCAGGAGAGAGTGAAGGAGAGGGAAGTGTGGCGTGCTGCAATCCATGGGGTTGCAAAGAGTTGGACACGACATAGTGACTGAACAACAACCACACAGTAACATGAAAAGTACAGCAGTACAGTACAACACAGAGAAGGCAATGGCACCCCACTCCAGTGGCACCCCACTCCACTCTTGCCTGGAAAATCCCATGGACGGAGGAGCCTGGTGGGTTACAGTTCAAGGGGTAGCTAAGAGTCAGACATGATTGAGCAACTTCACTTTCACGCATTGGAGAAGGAAATGGCAACCACTCCAGTGTTCTTGCCTGGAGAATCCCAGGGACGGGGGAGCCTGGTAGGCTGCCGTCTATGGGGTCGCACAGAGTCGGACATGACTGAAGCGACTTAGCAGCAGCACAGTACAACAGCTGGTATACAGGGGCTGCCATCAAGTGAACAGTCAAGAAGAGTTACTGACTGGAGGAGGGAGAGGAGGTGGGAGATGGCAGAGCTGAAGGATCCTCAGCAATAGGAGATGGAAGGAAAGCTGCAATTTCATCACACTCAACATTGATGGCCCAGGTTCCTTGCAGGAACCAGATGCATGTTTGCATCTTTGAAACCATAACTTGAACGTTCCTATGTAGGGGACTTACTATAATCTAAGACGGCCTCTTCAAAGACATTCTCCCTCAGGGTCTAGCTCTTTATCTTATTATTTTATAATATTCATTGCTAATGGACAGAATTTCTTATCATTGCCCTTACTGGGAAGCAAGTTTTATGAAGACAAAGCCTCTCTTAATTATGAATGTACTCCCAGAGCTGAGGAGCATGGGTGGTGCATACTGGGTACAAAACAAACAATTGTGGAGTGAAGGAATGCTGGAGAAGGCATCGCATTCCCCTCCACTCATGAGAGCCCCGCAGAAGCCGTGCGAGCTGGAAACACCTGGCAAGTGGGGGTTAGGCGGGGGCAGTGCAGGAGGGTACATGAGCTCAGGTACAGTTCATGTTGGGGAAGCGTGGCAGGGCAGGAGGGCGCTGGGAGGCAGCAAGGGGACCCGTTTGTCAGGGAGGTCTGATGGCGACTGGGATGTCTACCTAAATAGTAAAGATATCTCAATGCCAATTATTGGCCTATTCCTCAAAAAGAAGGGCTCTCACATAGAAAACGAACTCAGGGTTACCAAAGTGGAAAGGCGTGGGGAGGGATAAATGAGGAGTTTGCGATGAACAGATACACACTATTATATATGAAATAGGTAATCAACAAATACCTACAATACAGCACAGGGAGCTATAGTCGGTATCTTGTAATAGTCAAAAATAGAGAAGAATTTGGAGAAAATATATACATATGTATGTAAAGCTGAACCACTTTGCCCTATACTTGAAACTAACACCATTATAAACTAACTATACCTCAATTTGAAAAAAAAGCGGGGGGAAGGGGTTCAATCAGCTTCTCTATCCATGCATGGTAAACAATAAAACACCATGACTGCAGAGAACTTCCATGTGTTCACTTTCCCCTGAGCTTGAACGCAACCACACATGGTGGTTATGACTGTTCTCACTTTATTGTTGTTGTTGCTCAGTAGCCGAGTTGTGTCTGATACTTTGTGATCCCTGGACTGCAGCACTCCAGGCTTTCCTGTCCTTCACCATCTCCTGGAGTTTGCTCAAACTCACATCCATTGAGTTAGTGATGCCATCCAACCACCTCATCCTCTGTCACCCAGGCTCAGTAAGGTAGGTAACATACACAAGACCACATAGAGAGGAAGTAACCAAGTCAGGATTTAAATGCAATGAAACATAATGTGTTCAACATAAGAACTTGATAGCTGGGGTGCGTAGGATGAAACCGAGGCCTAACACCCTCTCTACCATAACGTCCACCTATAAAGCAACTATCAGAAGAGCAGTGCTTGCATCTCAGAGACACAACAAAGATTAAATGTGCGAGTCCTAACTGCTGGGAACAGCACCCAGCACACAGCAAGTAGAACCTAAGTGGTCAGCATCTCTTTAAGCTCAGATGTTTGGAGTCCAAACTCCTCATATGTTGCATTGTTTTGAACGTATCCTCTGGGTACCCTCCTCCTTCTCCAGACACATCACCCTTTTTCTCTGGACCTGAGTCTCATCTAAAAGTTGACAGAAGTGGCCTTGGCTGGTCATTAAGTGCCCAGATTGATGAGCTGGGCTTTCTGGGATCTGTCTGCTGCTTTCCTCTGATTGATATAGGCACTGTACTTGGCCCCATTTCATCTTCCAAATTCTTCAACCACCACTCACTCCCCGGCCTGAACCCCCTCCAGTGATTTCCCCCACAACACTGGTCTGAGTTTTGCAAGATTTTATGCCTTTCCTGAGCACATATCCAAATGTAAAAACACTACATTGAGCACCAGGCCCTGGTTTAGAGGCTCCAAGTCAGTAAATTAAAAATTAGAGATCCCACAGTAACCATCTCTCTTTCTACTGTGTTTCTATTTAGAACCATGTATTACTGTATGGGCTGACAAACATACCGCCTTTATATATGTATGTGCATGCGGATGTGCCTGGTTAAGTTACGAGGAATGCAAAAATTCATTTTGGAACTTTTCTGACCTAGGGGGAGGAAATCCTCAGCCACAGTCATGCAGCAGTGACCACCGTCAGCATGTGGTCCATTTCCTCTGCTGCTGCTGCTAAGTCGCTTCAGTCGTGTCCAACTTGTGCAACCCCAGAGATGGTACCCCACCAGGCTCTGCCGTCCCTGGGGTTTTCCAGGCAAGAACACTGGAGTGGGGGGCCATTTCCGTCTCCAATGCATGAAAGTGGAAAGTGAAAGTGAAGACACTCAGTCGTGTCTCACTCTTAGCGACCCCTTGGACTGCAGCCCACCAGGCTCCGTCGTCCCTGGGATTCTCCAGGCAAGAGTGCTGGAGTGGGGTGCCATTGCCTTCTCTGCCATTTCCTCTAACAAGAGCAAATACAGAGTGAACCCTGAGGATGCTCAAGCAGCCATGCTCCATCCTCTGCTCCTGTCCATAATGCCACAGCAGGCCCCACAGATCCTGGGGCTCATGTCATGCTATGCATCTGGGGGCTGACTTCAAATCCTGCTGGAATTTCAGATTTGTTTTGGCAAATATCAAGACAGGAAAAAACCACTGAGATGAGACAGAGATAAGGGAAAGAAAGGAGAAAAACAAAACAAAACAACCCAAAACAGGCATGGAGCAGAGGGCTCGGAGGAGAGATTTAGGGAGACAAAAAGGGAAGGGGAAATCTTTGGGGAAAACACAAACAAAAAGGGAAGGAGAAACTTATTTGGGGGAGTCCAAAAAGTAGCAGAGACAAAGGAAAGAGGATAGAGGGCTGGACCAAGTCCCCAAGACAAGGGATAAGTAGAAACATGAAGAGGGAAAAAAAAAGGATAAATTAAAATGGAGAGAAAATATGAATAAATATATATATTTTAAATATTGTATTGGTTTTGCCATACATCAACATGAATCCACCACAGGTATACACGTGTTCCCCATCCTGAACTCCCCTCCCCCCTCCCTCCCCATACCATCCCTCTTGGTCGTCTAAGTGCAGCCCCAAGCATCCAGGATCATGCATATAATGTATATCTTTCACAATGCATGTTAAAGAACTTTTGCCCAAAGATGTTCAATAAATGTCATTGCCCCAAGCACTAGATGCTTCCATGGGTAATCCTGTCATGGTGTGAAGGGTGAAGCCAGACAGGCTGGGGCCAAACACAGCCTTCATCCTATAATAGCTCTACGACTTTCAGCAAGTTGGCGGACCTCTCCAGGTCTCAGTTTCCTCATCTACATTGAGGATAACAGTTTTGCTCCATGGGTGGTACTGAGGATTGAATGCACACATGTTGAACCAGTAAGTGTCATATAATCATCAGAGCTACCCAAGCTTACACAACTGCCCTGATCACTTCATCCTCCCAACAACCCCAGATGGAGATACCCGCATCACCAGTTAACCCTTGATGATGCTGGTACCCCAGTTAATACACCCAATAAGCAGCAGGACATGGAACTCAAACACACTTCAGGCTCCTTAGACTACAGATGACAGGGGAGGGGAAGAAGGGAAGGAGAAAAAAACAAAAACAGGAGAAGCATCACTTTAGGTGAAATGGAAGACATTAAGAAGGCAAAGAAACCAGAGAAGAGGGAAGAGATAAAGACCAGAGACCCTGCCTCGGAACTCCTTCAAGGCATGCGGATCCCTTCCTACTTCCAGAAGTTGCATTAGAGCTGATGAAGCATCAGGCCCCACAGCCCTCTGGAGAGCGCCCAGCTTGACTGTGCAGCCCTGGCAATGCAGGCATCACCCTTTGGCTTGAGAGCAGAGTAAATTTGCTATGGACATTACCAAGAGAAAATAAATACTGAAACTCCACAAGGACTCCATGCAACGGCTTTCCAAAGTCCAGCCACGTGCTGTAAGCAGATGTGGAGTCAGCCCTGACTGCAAAATCTGAATTCAATTGACATTTTCAGGGAGGAGGTGGGGGGAGAGATGAGGTTGCTGGTCAGGAAGAACGGTTTCATACCTTTCTAAAAGATGGGAGGAAGGGGGAATTAAAAATAGATTTGTTGTCACCGTAACACTGCAAGCCACACACACGACATTGATCAGAGAGAATCCATGTGGCTGAGTATTGGACATGGAGGTACCAGTGGACTCATTTCTCACTCACAAATATTGACTGTGCAGTAAGAAAGCCTGCGAGTCCAAGACTGGATCATGGACCTTCATAGGCCAGCAAGCAAGTCAGCAAGCAAAATCCATGCCTCTCGGCTCACATCCACCCATCGCTCATACACACTCAGACACAAAAACTGACCAAGCCCCCCAATAACCTCTCCTAAGCTTCCCAGTGTGTCCTGGCCCACTCCTAGCAAGCATGGGCAAAGGCCATGATTCCTCTCAACAGTTAGCCTGGCCCAAATCTCTGGGCCAGCCCTTTGATGGTTCTGATATGGACACAATGAGAGGCCTTTAAGGAACCTGAGAGAGAGAGGGTCTAGGAGGGACCCACCCTGTTCATCTCCAGTTAGTACCAAGAATTCTGGGAGAGCAGGCTTCTTCCCTCCTCTGCACCCATATCCCTTCTTCTGTGTCTTAGCTTTTGTCACACACCTTTAAAGGTAAGTATTTCCCGTATTTCAGTAATTCATTCCTTTAAATACAATATCCTGAGTCACAAAGCTAACAGGGAACCAATTTCCCATAATTTTCAATGGGAAAAGTCCTAATTAAAATTATAAATTTAGATTGTAATTGAAACTTAACAATGCGTTCGATGTGAAGCCAACTCTCCCCTCCCAATTTCCTAACATGAAATAAAGACATCGTAAACATCAAACACCTGTGCAGAAGCAACAAATTCTCCTGTGAGGATGTTAAATGTTTACAACACTGTTTCCTGATCAGAACAGGCTCCGTGCTGCTGTCAACCTGCAGCTGCGCCTGGCCATTTTCAGTCCCGGCAGCATGCACATCCCTGGCTTGTTCAGGCTTGGAGGTGTCTCTGAGTGTCTGTTAGGATGTGCGTGCGTGTGTGCGTGCATGCTCAGCTGTGGTCTGACTCTTGGCGACTCCATGGACCCCACCAGGCTCTTCTGACCAAGGAATTTCCAGGCAAGAATACTGGAGAGTGTTGCCATTTCCTTCTCCAGGGGATCTTCTTAACCCAGCGATCAAATTTACATCTCCTGCGTTGGCAGGCAGATTTTTTTTTTACCACTGAGCCACCAGGGATGCTCCAGAGTGTCTGTAGACAATTCCAACTTTCTACCAACTGTATCTGGTCTAGGACTTATTTATTGTATTATTTAAAATATATTGATTTTTGCAAATAAAAATGATCTCTATATAAATTTCATCCTCAAAATACACTACTGAGATATGTACTTTCCATTGTAAAGCAACTATTTAATGAAATAAAAATTAAAAAATAAAAGAAAGTGTAGACATGTGTTTTCACATCTAGCCACAAGGCTCATTTCTCACGTCAGTTTTTTATAAAATTCCCTGCAGTTTAATCACCCAAATTAAAGGGTGAGAAAAACATTCATAAAAAAGTTTTCCACCAAAACAAAAAGATATGTACTTTCTACAAAGTATTGAAAAAAAAGAAGGGGAGCAATAATATTACCTGCAGTCCACAAAAGATAGAAGAATTCAAATATTCATCCAAAGATGAATGGATAAACAAAATGCAGTACATACATACAAGGGAGTATCACTCAGCCTTGAAAAGAAAGGAAATTCTGATATGTGCTACAATGTGGAAGAAACTTAATGATACTCTTCCAAGTAAAATAAGCCAGACTTGACAAATAATGCACGATTTCACATATGTGAGGAACTTAGAATAGGCAAACTGACGGAAACAAAATAGAACTGCGGTTACCAGGGGCCGGAGGAGGGGAAATGAGGAACTGCTGTGATGAAACAGTTTTGGATATGAAACCTGGTGACGGGTACACATGCTGTGAATGTACTTAATGCCAGGGAGCACACTTACTGACTGAGCTGGTACATTTTATGTTTGTATATACATATGCTTTGTTTTTGCAACCCCAAGAGGCATGTAGGAGCTTAGTTCCACAACCAGGGATGTAACTCATGCCCCCTGGTGTGGAAGCATGGAGTTTTAACCATTGGACTGCCAGGGAAGTCCCTATGTTTTATTTTATGACAATTAAATAAGAGGCACTCTACTTGGAAAACCTCAACCCAGAAGCTTGCTGTAGGTTGTATGTTACCAATATCTGGATCTAGTGAATTTGGAATGAAGTTTTCTTGGTGACAGAGCAGCTTGTTAAAAGGCATATGGACTGTTGGAAAAGAGGGCTCATTGGTGAGACAAGGTTTTCAAGCAATGTGGAGTGGATAAAATATTTTAGAGGTTCTCTTCTCCTTTTCACAAGCAGACTGAACATCTAGAGAGACTAGAGTCAGCAGCCTTAGTGATGTCATCCCAGGGGTGATCGCTCAGCAGTCTTGTTTTCAGACTGTTTGGAAAGACTTCTGTTTGCCTGACATGAGCTATTAATAATAATGTGAGAGTTATGGACCCTATAATAATGTCATGCCTGCGTCTTGTTCACCTGTCTGTGAGGCACTGGCCAGAGCATCTGAAATGATCTAAGGCAGAGAGGTTGCTAGAATCATCTGAGGACTGTTGACTAATGAATATAGTGAGAGTGTAGTGGGATGCTAACTCTCTTTCACCTCAAACCTTTTGGCCACTGGTGTTACCAAACAAAATCATTCCAGATTTTTGCATGACTGATTTAGATAAATTCATACCAAAAAAAAAAAAGAAAGAAATAGGGGGACTTCCCTGGTGGTCCAATGGCTAAGACTCCATGCTCCCAAAGCAGGGATCTGCTGGATCCCTGGTAAGGGAACTAGATCCCACATGCTACAATGAAGATTTAGAATGCCAAAAAGATAGAAGACATTGTGAGCTGTAACTAAGACCCAGAGAAGCCAAATTATATATATAATATATATAAAATTATATATATAATATATATATAATCACAGAAATAGGATTAGGTAGTCCTTTGGTCTCTTCCAACTATAAAGTTAGTTGCTCAGTCGTGTCCAACTNAGATAGAAGACATTGTGAACTGTAACTAAGACCCAGAGAAGCCAAATTATATATATAATATTATATATATAATATATATATAATCACAGAAATAGGATTAGGTAGTCCTTTGGTCTCTTCCAACTATAAAGTTAGTTGCTCAGTCGTGTCCAACTCTTTGTGACCACATGGAGGGTAACCCACCAGGCTCCTCTGTCCATGGGATTCTCCAGCCAAGAATACTGGAGTTGGCAGTCATTCGTTTCTCCAGGAGACCTTTCCAACTCAGGTTCAGTCCCTGGGCTTGCAATGCAGGGTCCTGGCCTTGCAGGCATTCTTTACCATCTGAGCTATTAACCTCATCTCTGAAATAGCTGGTTGTAGTCTTTGCATGGCTGGCCCTGACTCTGGGGTGCAGAGACTGGGATGGGGGGTGGATAAATCAGAGTTTGGGATTATCATTCAAGAGTAAGATAAGTAGTTAGCTTCTTACTAGGCATCATCTGTGGATGGATACTATATCCAAACCTGATTTTCAATTTCAGCTATTTTAGTTACCTACATTTTTGAGAGTTTCCTCCCCCCCCCTCCCCCCCTGGTCTTCATCCAGTTTAGTAAAAAATCACTTCGTCCCATAAAGACACCACCCTTATGACAGAAAGTGAAGGACTAAAGAGCCTCTTGATGAAGGTGAAAGAGGAGAGTGAAAAAGCTTGTTTGAAACTCAACATTCAAAAAACTAAGATTATAGAATCCGGTCCCATCACTTCATGGCAAATAGATGGGGAAACAATGGAAACAGTGACAGACTTTATTTTCTTGGGCTCCAAAATCCCTGCAGATGGTGACTGCAGCCATGAAAGTAAAAGATGCTTGCTCCTTGGAAGAAAAGTTATGACCAACCTAGACAGCATATTAAAAATCAGAGACATTACTTTGCCAACAAAGGTCCATCTGGTCAAAGCTATAGTTTTTCCAGTAGTCATGTATGGATGTGAGAGTTGGATTATAAAGAAAGCTGAGCATAGTAGAAGTGATGCTTTTGAACTGTGGTGTTGGAGAAGACTCTTTAGAGTCCCTCGGACTGCAAGATCAAACCAGTCAATCCTAAAAGAAATCAATTCTGAATATTCGTTGGAAGGACTGATACTGAAGCGGAAACTCCAACACTTTGGCCACCTGATGCAAAGAGCCAAATCATTAGAAAGGACTCTGATGTTGGGAAAGATTGAAGGCAGGAGGAGAAGGAGATGATAGAGGACAAGATGGTCAGATGGCATCGCCAACTTAATGGATATGAGTTTGAACAAGCTCTGGAAGATGATGAAGGACAGGGAAGCCCGGCGTGCTGCTGTCCATGGGGTCACAAAGAGTTGGACATGACTAGCAACTGAACAACAGCTATCCAGTTCAGCAAAAATCACTTCATCCAACAAAGTAGTGTCTGAGAACTGGAGTGATCTTAACCAACTGCTACCTGAGGCACGAGAGGAAGGAACCAGTCGTTCTGTGATTTTTTAAAAGACTTTTCCCCCCTAACATTTTATGAAAGTTTTCAAACATACAGTAAAGGTAAAAGAATTTTACAGTGGACATGAAAATCCCCACATGTATATTCTACCATTATTAACATCTTATCATACTTGCTATATTATACCTACCCATTCTTCTCACCATCTATCAACCCATTTTTAAAATGCATTTCATTTTTTTCATGCTTTATTCAATTTTTATTTTTAAAAATTTATTTTTACTTTATTTTACTTTACAATTCAAAACAGTATGTTAGTCATCAGTTCATTATTATTCTCTAGACACTTTGGTATGTACTGCATTGACTAGGGTTTGATAAAATTACATACAATGAAATGCACAGGCCAACCACTGGGTGAGTCTTGACAAATGTCTATACCTATATAACCCAAATCACTTTTAAGATACAGACCATTTTGGGGTAATGATGTAATTCACTCAACCCACTTCCCACTTAATCTCTGCCTACACTCCCTATATGCAACCATTTAAAAATTTATTTCCATTATAAATTGGTTTTTCCCACCCCAGAACTTCATTCATTAGGATTCAAAGTATATAATCTTTTGGGTATGCCTTTTTCAGAGTGTAACATTTATGAGATATACCCACGTTGTTGCATTTATTGGCTGTCTGTTTCTTTGTACTGCTCCATGAATGATACACCATTGTATTAATAAATCACTACCATGCTCTTATTGATGAGCCCTTGGTCTGTTGCAGTTCTGGCAATGACTACAATTCAAACGGAAAAGTCAGAAGGCAGGTGTCTGTTCAGTTTTATAAGAAACTGCCAGTTTTCAAAACAGATGATCCATTTTATACTCCTACCAATAAAGTATGAGAATTACAGTTGTGCCACATCCTTACCAATATTTGATGTCTTTTAAATTTTAGCTATTCCAGGGTTTGTGGAAGCATCTCGTCATAATTTTTCCTACCTTTTTGTGGGGTCCTCAGACTTTTTTCTTTGAATAGAATTCCACTGATTTGCTTGTGGTATTTCTCAATGTGTCTCTTCATGTGGCTTTTTGAGTGGTTGCTCTGAATATTGCATTATACCCACAAAACTTAGCAACACCTACTGGGGCAGGCATTTTACCAGTTTGAGCAAAGTGCAGAAACCTTACCTCTCTTTGCATCCCTTTATTCTCTCCCATTTACAATCGAACTGCTTTAATATTTCCCCGACATACATTGAAAGCCACATCAGACATTTTCAAAATGCCTTTATATCTTGGACACCTACTGTGAAACTTAGTTTCCAACAAGCAGACACACCTGTGTTAGATTAGATGCAAAAATGAACAACAGGAGGTAGGGCAGCTCTTCCGTTGCCTTGAGTCTTTTCTGGCAAGGAAGAGATGTTTGGTTTTTTCAGAGCCATCTGTAGTTAGATCCCCAAGTCCAGTCCTGAACTTCACGAGAGCCAAAAAACACTGCCTGAACTGCCCTTGCAGATGTCTGCAGACAAGGTGCTCCTTATGGGAAGAGAGGTCCCAGGGGCTTCTTAACCACAGTCTCCCCGGTGGTCTGGTTCTGGGTGGTTCCCAAAACTGCTCCTCCCAGCTCAGCTTAGAGTCAGTGTCTCCAGCCTCTCCTAGAATTCTGCAAGGCACCTAATAACGACCGTAAATCCTTTTCTGCTTAAACTCATGCATTCTCTAGTCTGTAACTGAACTCTGATAGACAGAGTCCCATGACTAATTATTGGCAGAGCAGGGATCAAAACCTGATCTCTGTTCTTTCTTCTACTGTGCACTGCTGGAGTCTCTCTCTTGACAATGTTCTTCAAAGGAAAAAGAGTTGAAAGTCCCATACTCTATTTTGAGAACATGCACTGGGAATGAAATGTTTGTATTACTATGTCATTTCCTTTGCCCACTTTCCTGCCATCATCATTACCTGGGTTGGACCCAGACACTGTGGGTACTTCCCAGACAGCACAATGGTGACAGCCACGGGGACATTTTTATGCTGTGCCTGACTGCTGGATCTGAATTAATCAAGACATGTGTTTCTTTGAAGATTAAACTCACTCTTGTAAACAGAGAAGGATGTAATCTAAAGTGGTTTTCCATACTCACCTGCATGTGGACAAACCCTGAACTTGGAACTCAAAGATCTGAAAATTGCAGTCCAGCTATGTCCCAACGTGGGTTACTGATCAACCCTTTTTTTACCCCTGAGCTTCCACGGCTCCAGCCCCTTTGGCTTCCTTGCTGTGATAAACATGCTCGTCTCTGTGCCCAGTTCCTGACACACTGCACCTTAAACCTTTGGAGTTCTGGAATGATGAGGGTCTTACATATGCTAATGAGTTGACTAGTGACTGGGTACCCCTAGGTAGCTTGAGGATTGGGTGCGGTCACCAAAAGACCATGGTAAGATTAGAGAGTTGCAACTTTCAGCCCTACCAGGCCCCCAACGTCCTTGAAGAGTTGAGGGGCTAGAGGCTGAGTTAAGCACCAGGGGCCAGTGATTTAATCAGTCATTGCTGAACAATGAACCTCTGTAATTGTATTGTATTGTTCAGTTGCTCAGTTGTCTATAATCCCCTAAAGGACAGGGTTCAACACAGCTTCTGGGTTGATAGAGAAGGTCCTAAGAGAAGGATGCCTAGAGAGCATGTAAGAGTAGGCGACCCCTGCCCCACCATGAGCTCAGTCAGTTCAGTCGCTCAGTCGTGTCCGACTCCTTGCGACCCCATGAATTGAAGCACTCCAGGCCTCCCTGCTCATCACCATCTCCCGGAGTTCACTCAGACTTACGTCCATCGAGCCAGTGATGCCATCCAGCCATCTCATCCTCAGTCGTCCCCTTCTCCTCTTGCCCCCAATCCCTCCCAGCATCAGAGTCTTTTCCAATGAGTCAGCTCTTCNGCTGTGTTCCGCCCTCGGCTTGCGATGAGTTCCCGACTCTGTGCCGCGGTTGCTCTGTGCCGAGTTCCGTGCTGTGTGCCATGGTCACCATGTATCGAGGTCTGGGCTGTGTGCCACTGTAGCCTTTTGCAAATGTCCAGGCTCTGTGTCAAGGTCGCCCTGCACCGAGGTCTGGGCTGTGTGTTGCAGTTGCTCTGTGCTGAGGTCCAGCTTCTGGGGCGTGGTCGCACTGCGCCTAGTTCCAGGCTGTGTGCCATGTTCGCTCTTCACTCACTCTGGCTTTGAGCCGTGGTCACCCAGCACCGAGGTCCAGGCTTTGTGCTGTTGTCACCCTGTGCTGGTGTCTGGCCTGTGTGCCGCGGTCACCCTGTGCTGAGGTCCGGGCTGTGTTTTGCAGTCAGCTAGCGACAAGGTCCGGGCTCTGTGCCGCGTTCACCCTGCACAGATTTCTGGGCTGTGTGCCACGGTCACACTTCACTGAGGTTTGGGCTGTGTGCCGCGGTCCCCCTGTGCCGAGGTCCAGACTGTGTGCCATGGTGGCCTTGCGCCGATGTCCGGGCTGCATGCCGCAGTCGCCAAGCACCGAGGTCCAGGCTGTGTGCTGTGGTCGCCATCTGCCGAAGTCCGTGCTGTGTGCCAGGGTCTCCCTGATCACAGGTCAGGGTGTGTTCCACCCTAGGCTTGCAAAAAGTTCTGGACTCTGTACCGTGGTTGTTCTGCGCTGAGGTCTGGGCTGTGTGCCAAGATAGCCTTCTGCAGATGTCCAGGCTGTGTCCTGCAGTGACCCTGTGCTGAGGTCCAGGCTGTGTGCCACAGTCACCCTGCGCTGAGGTCCATGCTGTGTTCCGCGGTTGGCTAGCTACGAGTTCCGGACTGTGTGCCGTGGTCTCCCATGACTTATATTCAGGCTGTGTGCCGTGGTCGCCCTGCACCGAAGTCCGGGCTGTGTGCCCCGGTCACCCTGCGCCGAGGTCTGGGCTGTGTTCTGCGATTGGCTAGTGACGAGTTCCGGACTGTGTGCTGTGTTCACACGTCTCTGATATTCGGGCTGTGTGCTGTGGTCGCCCTGTGCCGAGATCCGAGCTGTGTTCCGTGGTCGGCTAGCAACGTGTTCTGGGCTGTGTGCCACGGCTGCCCTGTGCCAAGATCCGGGCTGTGAGCAGTGAACACCCTGCACTAAAGTCCGCCCTGAGTGCTTCGGTTGCCCTGCACCGAGGTCCGGTCTGTGTGCCGCGGTTGTCCTGCACCGAAGTCCGGGCTCTGTTCCGTGGTCAGCTTGCGACGATTTCCGGGCTCTGTGCCGCAGTCACCCTTCAGAGATTTCTGGGCTATGTGCTCTTGTCGCCCTCCACTGATGTTCGGCCGTGTGCCGCGGTCGCCCTTCACTGAAATTTGGGCTGTGTGCCGTGGTCACCTTGCGCCAAGTTCGAGGCTGTGTGCCGCAGTCGCCNTCAGAGATTTCTGGGCTATGTGCTCTTGTCGCCCTCCACTGATGTTCGGCCGTGTGCCGCGGTCGCCCTTCACTGAAATTTGGGCTGTGTGCCGTGGTCACCTTGCGCCAAGTTCGAGGCTGTGTGCCGCAGTCGCCCTGCACCATGGTCTGGGTTGTGTTCCGCAGTTAGATAGGGACGAGTTCCTGACTCTGTGCTGCGTTCGATCTCCTCCCATTTCCGGGCTGTGTGCCCCAGTCACCATCTGCCGAGGTCCGTGCTGTGTGCCAGGGTCGCCCTGCGCAGAGGTCCAGGCTGTGTGCTGTGGTCGCCATCTGCCAAAGTCTGTGCTGTGTGCCAGGGTCGCCCTGGTCAGAGGTTGGGGTGTGTTCCACCCTCGGTTTGTGACGAGTTCCGGACTGTTTGCTGTGGTCACCCTTCACTGATATTTGGTCTGTGAACCACAGACGCCCTGCACCGAGGTCCGGGCTGTGTTGCGCGGTCTTCTAGTGACGAGTACCGGGCTGTGTGCTGCTGTCGCCCTGCGCTGAAGTCGGGGAAGTGTGCTGTGGTCGCCCTATGCTAAAGTCCGGGCTGTGTTCCACCCTCAGCTAGCAACCATTTCTGGGCTCCTGACCGCGGTCGCCCTTCAGAGATTTTTGGGCTGTGTGCCGCGGTTGCCCTTCACTGAATTTCGTGTTGTGTGCCCCAGTCACTCTGTGCCGAGGTCCGGGCTGTGTGCTATGGTCACCATGTGCCAATGTCGGGCTGTGTGCCACGGTAGCCTTTTACAAAGGTCTGGGCTCTGGACCGAGGTCACCCTGTGCCAAGGTCCAGGCTGTGTGCTGCGGTCACTCTACGCTGAGGTCCGACCTCTGTGCCGTGGTCACCCTGTGCCGAGATCCATGCAGTGTGCCGTGTTCACCCTTCACTAACTCTGGCTGTGTTCCGCGGTCACCCTGCGCCGAGGTCCGGCCCGTGTGCTGCGGTCATCCTGCTTCGAGATCCGGGCTGTGTGCCGCGGTTGCTCTGCATTGAGATCCAGGCTGTGTACCGCGGTCCCCCTGCATCGCGGCCCAGGGTCTGTGCCGTGGTCGCCCTGCGCCGAGGTCCGGTCTGTGTTCTGCGGTCGGTTAGCGATGAGTTCCGGGCTCTGTGTCACGTTCGCCCTGCACAGATTTCCAGGCTGTTTGCCCCGGTCGCCCTTCACTGAGGTTCGGGCTGTGTGCTGCGTTCGCTCTCCTCCGAGGTCCGGGTTGTGTACCCTGGTCGCCATCTGTCGATGTCCATGCTGTGTGCCAGTGTCACCCTGCACGAAGTTCTGGGCTGTGTGCTGCGGTCGCCCTGCACCGAGGTCTGGGCTGTGTTCTGCCCTCGGCTTGCAACGAGTTCCCGGCTCTGTGTCGCAGTCGCTCTGCGTCGAGGTCCGTGTTGTGTCCTACGGTCACGATGTGCCGAGATCCAGGCTGTGTGCCGCGGTAGCCTTCTGCATATGTCTGGGCTGTGTGCCGAGGTCGCCCTGTGCTGAAGTCCGGGTTGGGTGCCACGGTCGCCCTGCACTGAGGTCCGGCCTGTGTGTGGCAGTCGCCCTGTGCTGAGGTCCAGCCTGTGTGCAGCGGTTGCCCTGCACTGATATACGTCCTTTGTGCTGTGGTCACCTGCGCATATGTCTGGGATGTGTTCCGAGGTCAGCTTTGGACGAGTTCCGGACTGTGTACCACGGTCGCTCTTCAGTGATGTATGTGCTGTGTGCAATGGTCGCCTTCACTGAGGTTTGGGATGTGTGCTGCATGCACCCTGTGCCGACTTCTGGGCCGTGTGCCGCGGTCACCTGGCGCCTAGGTCCGAGCTGTGGGCCGCAGGCGCCCTGCACTGAGGTCAGGGCTGTGTGCCGTGTTCGCCACCTGCCGAACTCCGTGCTGTGTGCCAGAGTCGCCCTGGGCTAAGGTCATGGTGTGTTCCACCCTCGGCTTGTGACGAATTCCGGGCTCTGTACCACAGTCACTCTTCATTGATATTTGGGCTGTGTGCAACGGTCGCCCGTCACTGCGGTTTGGGCTGTGTTCTGCGGTCGCCCAGCGCCAAGATCTGGGCTGTGTGCCACGGTCGCCCTGTCTGAGGTCCGGCTGTGTTCCGCGGTCACCTTGCACCGAGGTTCTGGCTATGTGCAGTGGTCGTCATCTGTCGAAGTCCGTGCTCTGTGCCAGGATCACCGTTGGCTGAGGTTGGGGTGTATTCCGCCATCGGCTTGTGAAGAATTCCGGTCTCTGTACTGCGGTTGCTCTGCGCCGAGGTCCATGCTGTGCGCCACTGCTGCCTTGTGCCGAGATCCAGGCTGTGTGCCGTGGTAGCCTTCTGCAAATGTCCAGGCTGTTTGTAGTGGTCGACCTGCACCGAGATCCAGGCTGTGTGCCTCGGTCGCCCTGTGCCGAGGTCCAGGATGTGTGCCGTGGTCGCCCTTCGCCGAGGTCCTGGCTGTGTGCTGTGGTTGCCATCTCTCAAAGTTCGTGCTGTGTGCCAAGGGTCACCCTGGGCCGAAGTCAGGGGTTTCTGCCTTCAGCTTGTGACGAGGTCTGGGCTCTCTACCATGGTAACTCTGCGCCGAAGTCTGTGCTGTGTACCATTGTGGCCTTGTGCCGATATCCGGGTGTGTGTCACGGTAGCATTTTGCTGATGTCCAGGCTGTGTGTTGCTGTCGCCCTGCACCGAGTTCCGGGCAGTGTGCCGCAGTCACCCTGTGCAGAGGTCCAGGTGTGTTCCACAGTCAGCTAGTGACGAGTTCGGGACTGTGTGCCGTGGTTGCCCTTCACTGATATTCGGGCTGTGTGCTGGGGTCGCCCTGCGTGGAGGTCTGGGCTGTGTGCCATGATCGCCCTGCGCCGAGGTCTGGGCTGTGTTCCGCGGTTGACTAGTGACGAGTTCTGGGCTGTGTGCCACGATCGCCCTGCGTGGAAGTCGGGGCTGTGTATGTGGTCGCCGTGAACTGAGGTCTGGGCTGTGTTCAGCTCTCGGTTTGCGACGAGTTCCGGGCTCTGTGCCGTGATCGCTCTGTGTCGAGGTCTGGACTGTGTGCCACGGTCGCTCTGTGCTGAAGACTGAGCTGTTTGCTGCGGTAGCCTTCTGAAGACTTCTGGGCTGTGTGCCTGGTTGCCCTGTGCCGAGATCCGGGCTTTGAGCTGCAGTCTCCCTGCGCTGAAGTCCGGGCTATTTTCTGTGGTCACCCTGCACCGATATACGTCCTTTGTGCCATAGTCGCCCTGCACCTAGGTCTGGGATGTGTTTCGAAGTCGGCTAGTGATGAATTCCGAACTGTGTACCACGGTCACTCTTCACCGATGTTTGGGCTGTGTGCCATGGTCGCATTTCACTTAGGTTTGGGCTGTGTGCTGCGGTCACCCTGCGGCGAGTTCCCGGCTCTGTGCCGCGGTCACCGGGTGCCTTGGTCCGGACTGTGTGCCGCGGTCGCCTTGCGTTGAGGTTCGGGCGGTGTGCTATGGTCGTCATCTGCCGAAGTCCGTGCTGTGTGCCAGGGTTGCCGTTGGCCGAGGTCGGGTTGTATTCCGCCATCAGCTTGCAAAGAGTTTCGGTCTCTGTACCCCGGTCGCTCTGCGCTGAGGTCCGTGCTGTGCACCACTGTCGCCTTGTGCCGAGATCTGGGCTGTGTGCCGTGGTAGCCTTCTGCAGAGGTCTGGGCTGTGTGCCCGGTCGCCCTGCACCGAGTTCCGGGCTGTGAGCCGCAGTCACCCTGCGCCGAAGTCTGGCCTGTGTGCTACGGTTGCCCTTCACTGATATTCGGACTCTGTGCCAGGGTCACCCTGTGTGGAGGTCAGGGCTGTGTGCCGCGGTCGCTCTGCACTGAGGTCCAGGTTGTGTGCCACAGTCACCCTGACCAAGGTCCGGGCTGTGTTCTGCCGGGGGCTGGGGAGGACTGGGGGGGCGTGGGGCCGGGGGNTGAAACTATGAGCTGTTTCGTGTAGGGCCATCCAAGATGGAAGGGTCATGGTGGAGAGTTCTGACAAAATGTGGTCCACTGGAGAAGGGAATGGCAAACCATTTCAGCATTCTTGCCTTGAGAACCCCATGAACAGTATGAAAAGGAAAAACATGTATAGTCGTATCTATTAATCCTTCTTCCCTCCATTTGCACCACAGTCCCCAGTCTCACTGTGGGGCTGAGTTTTTCCTTCACTTTCTGTTTTTTATTAACAGTATTCATGGATACTACAGTCAAAGTACAGAGAGGATGCCAAACTGATTAACAAAGAAAATGCACAGAAGTTCCTATCTGTGCAAAAAGTTTGATGCTAAACCATAATATACTCTGTGTATCTGGGGAATGAAATCACAGATTTCCAAATACTCAAGATCACAGGTTCTATCAAACTTACACTTATATTTATTAGGTTAGTTTCCTTTTACTAGACTGAGGGAAATAGGAACTATTTATTCAAATTCTTTCTGTCACACTGACTGATGAATTCTTTCATTTATCTGGCCACTATCTGTCTGGGGAGGACTGGGAGCAGGTTTGGGTGAGGCCTGGGGCTTGGGGAGAGCAGAGTAGTTTGGAAAATTTATAATCTGGTGGATACTAGCAATTTAATAGAATCTTGATTTTGAGGTTATCAGGATCTCTTCACATTTTTCAAGAATTCCATATTATCTAAGAGATCTCAGGAAACCAAAGACATATACACTGTGGATTCTCCACATTTGCTAAAATTGTGTTTTTGGATAAAGCGATCTATAGTGAGTTATTTATCACTCCTTAATTTAGAAAAGGCTGTGAGCCAGGTGCTGAAGGTCCCAGGCATGAGTTGAATAAAGGAAGGCTGCACAGTACAATGGGCTTCCCTGGTAACTCAGCTGGTAAAGAATCCGCCTGCAATGCAGGAGACCCTGGTTTGACTCCTAGGTCAAGAAGATCCACTCAAGAAGCAATAGCAATACTACCCACTCCAGTATTGTGGCCTTCAGAATTCCATAAACAGAGGATCTTGGCAGATTACAGTCCATGGGGTAGCAAAGAGTTGGACACAACTGAGAACAAGTACAATAAGGAATCCTACAAAACCAGTTGACCCACTAATGGTACATCTGCCCAGGGGAGAAAACTGAGTATTCTTGCAGGAAGTCACTCTGCCACTCTGAAGCTTTGATGAATGGAGTTGCGTACCAAGCCAAGGCATTAAATCAATAAGACTGGCTCATGGCTTAATAACAGATGAAATTCATGAAGGTAGAAAGCATCCTCCTGAAAGGGTCCATCCACCTCTGTCCTGTGTCTCTGCTTTTCACCTAGCTTTCATCAGTATTGAGAAGAATCACTCCCAGTTACCAGGAATCAGTGAAGCTGAGAAAAGCTATAAGGAGGAGGAGCTTATGATGGCTCACCATGTGCTGCAATAGAGTTGGGAGGTGGGGTGGGAGGTGGGATCATGTTGAGGGTCTGTGTTGGGACTCAACATGACCAAATCTTTTGCAGGTCTGGGTGTGGGAGAGGGGAGTAGAGCTGGGCACAGGGAAGGTAGAGAAGGGAAGATATACAAGTTGGTTCCTCTGCTTTCTGGAAAGCGTGGCTTCTTATCCTTGGAGGAGGACATGGCAACAAGCTTCAGTATTCTTGCCTGGGAGGTCCCATAGACAGAGGAACCTGGCAGGCTAGTCCACGGAGTCTCAAAAGAGTTGGCCACGATGGAGTGACCAAGCATGAAAGCATGCATGGCTTCCTACAGCTTCTAAATTCAGAATGGGTTTTTGGGCTGGCTGACTCTTCCGCTCTCCAATAATGAGAGTGAGAAGGGATATCAGTTAGTTTAACTAATCATGCATTCAACAAATATTTATTGCACAAGGGCCATGTATCACCTGTTCCAGGAGCTGCGGTGAACAAGTCAAGGAGCTCACCTCCCAGGTTGGGGTAGGGGATAGACATTCTGAAGAGTGAAAAAACCAGCATCCTGGTAGCACGGACCTTCCCAGTGCCCTTGACCCAAGCCTTCAACATTTCACTTGTTTGCACGTCCCTAGCCTCTCATTCACTTGCTCTATCTACAGGGAACCATTGTCATAACCACAAGTCACACATTCTTGACTCCTCCTATACTCAGGCTCAGTCACGCCGTTTTCACTCTTCTTATTCATCCTCATGGTCTCACTATCTGCCCAGTTCACTCCTATGCCTTGTCAGCAACAGGAGCACCATGAGCAGATTTTAGGATTTAGTCACCCCCGAGCCCTGAGTCCACTTCCCATATTACACCTTGATGGACTTCCTGGTGCAACATACCACCCGCTTGGCCTTTGTTTTGCTACAAGCACTCAGCTTTTAAATGCATCCCTCCCAGTGCTGCCTTGTGTAGACACTCTTCTCTGCTGACTATCACAACCAACCAGGAGATAACTCCCGGCAGACGCACCTCTCTGGTGACCACCACACATACCTGTGCTGAGAAAGCATGATACCTACAGTCCTTCCCGCGTACAGCAGGCTGTGCCCTGCTTGCAGGCCCCAGTGGGGGTGATGCCCACTGCCATACCCCAAGGCATCACTCAGCACTATTGGAACTATTCTTCTGGGCCACTGTCTTCTTTAAAAATCAGAGTAACCAGCTCTCTGAGACTTGGGCCTGGACACTCCAAGGCGGGTAGAGGAGAGGAAGCAAAAACCCTCATCCCTGTACTTGGGCATGGACTGAGCGGACAGGCTCAGGATTGTGCCTTGAGCTGGAACATTACCAGATTACCGTCTGTGTGCATACTCTGTTGCTCAGTCATGTCTGACTCTTTGTGACACCATGGACTGTAGCCCACCAGGCTCCCCGTCCATGGAATTTTCCAGGCAAGAATACGGAAGCAAATTGCCATTTCCTACCCCGGGGGATCTTACTGACCCAGGGATCGAACCTGTGTCTCCTGCATTAGCAGCCCCCTGGGAAGCCTATTACCAACTGAGGATATATCACTATTGATAATGATTGCATATCTTACAAGATATGCAAGAGAATATTACCCCAAGGTAAGAGTAATTGGTTGATGTTGGTTGATGACCAGCTCTCCGTAATGCTTTCTAAGAGATGGTGACAACTGAAAGGCAAAGAGTCCTTGTCTAGCACCCTCCCCCTCTTTGGGGACAGGTATTGGGATGGAGGAGCCTTGGGCTGCTGTCTATGGGGTCGCATAGAGTCGGACACGACTGAAGTGACTTAGCAGCAGCAGCAGCACTGGGAATTATCTTGGTTCTCACTTCTTCCCACTCATTAATATAAGTCACTTACTAGTCTGTAGGAGAGTCTTGAGGTGGAAATGCTGTCTTGGAGAACTGAAAACTAAACCAAAAGCATGGCCTCTGGGGTGCTTCTTTGTGTCAAANGGGAATTATCTTGGTTCTCACTTCTTCCCACTCATTAATATAAGTCACTTACTAGTCTGTAGGAGAGTCTTGAGGTGGAAATGCTGTCTTGGAGAACTGAAAACTAAACCAAAAGCATGGCCTCTGGGGTGCTTCTTTGTGTCAAAGAGAATCAGATCTTTCAGGCACTTTGATGTCCTTGGGGAGAACAAACATAGATTTGTTAAGTAGCAAAAAGAGTTATATAAAGCAATATTGCAAACAAATGCAAATGAAAGTTGAATGGCTATACATTCTAGAGAGATCTGGAATAGAGATGCAATATAGAGATGACAGTAAAGGAAGGCTTGCTGGAAACAGCATCCTCTGAAGACAGTGGGCATGGTACCTACTGCCAGTCTTTACCACACCAACTGCTAGACAGAAGGAAAACTGGCCAGTGTTGCTAGGGAAAATATCCAGAGTCAGTCTTGAGCTGCCAGACCATCATTAGCACTCCCCTGACCACAGAAGAGCTCAGACTTGAAGGTCTTGCCTGATCAAACACAGTTGCTGTGCAATGAAGTACTGAGCCAGTCCTTGGAACAAAAAACCTGGAGGTCTCCTTGGAACTACACGGCCATTTGGAGCATGTTCATCTTCTGTTTGTGGGATCAAATCCCCATCGGGTCCATTTTCTTTATTAAATCTCAACTATTAAAATGGAAGGAAATGACTTTATTTAAGGTAGTTCAGTTCAGTCGCTCAGTCGTGTCTGACTCTTTGCGACCCCGTGAATCTCAGCACGCCAGGCCTCCCTGNAGTAAGCATCTGGCCGAATGTCACTTGCTGCCAAAGGCACTGCCAATGTGGCCTCGAAGCAGCCCTGGATCTCAACAAGCTGGCTTTGCTCTGGCACCACCACCCAACTCCTGAGGCCCTGGCACAGGCCCAGTTCCAAGGCAGTGCCGTGGCCATGGCCAAAGCCGGGGGCCCACGGGGAGCGGCACTCAACTAACTGAGAACCGATTTCAAACATCACTAGCCCTCTCGGACCTCAGTTAAAACAATAAGTCACTGACTTCAGAACAGTGCTTGGCTCCTTCCCAAACGGGACACCCTACAATGTGAAGGCCTCATATGCTTCCCAGGCTCTGATGATCCCCACAGCCCCAGAGGGCTCTGTGGTATTAAAACACCCGAGATGCCTGACACCTTTGAGCACACGTGGAGTCTCCTATTTGACCTGCTGGAAACAAAACTCACCTGCCAATGCAGGAGACATGAGATGCGGGTTGGATCCCTGGCTGGGGAAGATCCCCTGGAGGAGGATATGGCAACCCACTCCAGTATTCTGGCCTGGAGAACCCCATGGACAGAGGAGTCTGGCAGGCTATAGTCGTGAGGTCACAAAGAGCTGGACACGACTGAAGGGACTTAGCACGCACACATCCAAAGAGCACCGCTACTAGCTCTGTGCTACCTGGCTCCACCTTTTCTTTAAGAATCCGTATGTAGAGACAGCACATTCCTAGAAAGAGAATCACTGAGTTTAAGGGCAAGGACAATTTATAGTTCTTGGGATGAACTGGCAGTTTACTTTCCAGGAAGAACGATGCAGATGTGACCAGCAATCCAGACTGGACACCGTTGATGGAGCCCTGGCTTTGTCACAAAACTGAGCTAAGCACCTCTCTTCTGTCCTCTTTTCAGTGGCCCACAAAGGTCAGTAATCGTTGTTTAGTCACTAAGTCGTGTTCTCATTCTTTTGTGACCCCCATGGACTATAGCCCACCAGGCGCCTCTGTCCATGGGATTTCTCCAGGCAAGAACACTAGAGAGGGTTGCCATGCCTTCCTCCAGGGCATCTTCCCAATCCAGGGATCGAATGCTCATTTCCTGTTTGGCAGGTGGATTCTTTACCACTGAGCCACCTGGCAACCACAAAGCTCAGTTAGCCCCATTCAGTTGATGTGGAAAGCGAGGTCATAAAATAAAATGATTGGCCCAGAGCAATACAGTTCTTTTGAGACAGGACTGGGAGAAGAATCTAAGTCCCAGAATCCTCCAGTTGTGTTGCATCTGCTGAATGATTCAGATCTCTGAGCTTTTCCACATGACGATGGAAACAGCTTTCATTTATTAATGATAACCACAGTCCAGGTTCTAGACTGGGTACTTTATCATGCATGCTCCCACATCCATCCAAGTCAATGAGGCAGTCATAACAATGATGTTGCCTCTGATAAGGCTGGTACCAGCCGGCTCTGAATGCTAACATGTGTGAGGCATTGTGCAAAGCCCTTTACATTCATCGATTATTTTAACTCTCAACACCTATGAGCGAGTATCTAACAGGACTGGTTTATAGACGAAAGAGTGAAGCTCAGAAAAGCAACTTCCCTCTAGAGCACCCACAGATTATAAATGGAAAACACATCCATTGATAAATGAATTTGAACACAAGGCTGTCTCCCAAACCTAATCATTTTGTTGCAATGCTAGACTGCCCCAACAGCCAACATCATCTGGTGGGTGGCGAGCAAGAGGGTTTCTAAAGAAGACGGTGAGAAAAATCAGCATTCCATCTTGGTTCCTCTTCCCCACTATGCACTCTCTGTGTGTGGTTTGATCCATGCAGCGTTTATTTCAACACCATCCGGCTGGCTGCATACAAACATGGTTTTCTCTCTTCCGAGAACTGCTTCCCATTATAGCAAAGGAAAGCCACAAGAATTGGTACATGTCCTGACACAAGCCTCCAAGGACTAAGAGGGACCTTGTCACTAGAGCATGGAAGAATACAGGAAGGCTCCCTCTCAGGGGCACCCTCTGCAGTGCAGAGGCTGGAGTAGAAAGCAGCTAACATAGGTTTATGTAAGGGGAACTGCATCAGGCTGGGAAAGAAGTCACAAGTTCAAGTTCCAGCACTGCCAACAACCCAAAGTGTGACCTGGAGCAAGTCAGTCTTGGCTTCATGGACACTAGCACAATTATTCCAAATAANGTAAAAGTGATTATTTACAACCCTCTCTCTATCATATGGATGACCTCATGTTTCTTTGATAACTTGTAAGTTTTGATTTTATCTCTGCTGAAAATTACTATCTTGTAAGACAGTATAAATACCTACATAATGTTGAGTAAAACACCTTTGCTCCGTCAGAGCTTTGGTCCCTGTGTCTTGCCGTCTTGCTCGCGCTCTCGCTCTCTCTCTCTCTCACCCCATCGAGAGGGCGCCTGAGGCCTTCGTGAACAGAGCAAGCCCTGTGTCAGGGGCTTTATTGGCTTTCTGCATAAACCAAGGAATATCAGCCTCTTTCCTTTACTTTTTTATCGGTCGACTCCAGACCACCAGGTTCTGGTCCATTAAAGGACCCCAACAATACACTATTATCTTAGAAATTTTAAAGCTTCTCAAAAGTATATTTCAATCAAACAGTGTAATGGAATAAATATTTAACTTTGCTGGTAGACTATTTTATAATTACTTATGGTTAATTATAAACAGTTCAAAACTACTATCAAGTTATATTCGCTTTATACTTCACAGAAAAAGATCTATGATCAAACTGCTTGCTTGCATGAGAAAATTTTAAATAATGTCTCTAGGACAATTTCAATGATTTAAAAATGTTATGAGAGAATTAAGACTACTTAATGATTGAAAAAATTAAGAAAATTTTCCTGCCTTATATTTCTTATATGTTCCCGTATAGCAAAACATGTCTCTGGAGTTCAATAAAATAATGCATATTAAAGTTCTTCAGGATTTGCAAATGTTACACTACAATAAAAATAATGGTGATAAAACTTGGTATTACTTTTTCAAGCCTGAATATGTTCTTCTGGTGACAAGACTTGGATTCTTTGATATTACAACTTGAAATATTTGAGATCTCACTATTTCTGACTCAAAACACACTTGTAACCCCTCTCCCTTAAAAAAAAAAAANGAAGGGGACGACCGAGGATGAGATGGCTGGATGGCACCACGGACTTGATGAACGTGAGTCTGAGTGAACTCTGGAAGATGGTGATGGACAGGGAGGCCTGACGTGCTGCAATTCATGGGGTCGCGAAGAGTCGGACACGACTGAGCAACTGAACTGAACTGAGTACAATTATTAAACAACACTATGTAATTCTGAACTTCCCTCTGGAGGAACTGGGGGTGATTCTTAGTAAAGAATGACTTAAATTATTAAAAAAAGGATTCAGCAAATCAAGACAAGATACCTGGGTCCTAGATTATTTGCACAAGTAACCTATCATCTTAGAAGTTCTTGTCCTCAAAATGCACAGGCAAAAACCCATGTATTGGCCCCTTTCTGCCCTAAGGCAGCTACCATCACAGCATCTTCACGATCTTACACCAATTCACATCTTGGTAATACTGCAGATTGAAACCAGTCTAAGAAATAAATCATTACCTCCATCAAATAAGAATTTTATCATCTCCAAGAGATCCAGAATCGGCACAAGGGACTCCAATGCCAGCTGAATAATGCTATGACTAGTGAAGAAACAGGAGGGAGAAGGGGGAAAAGTCACTCCACTTCCCTGCTTTACTGCCCCAGCGTGAGCAGAATGTGCCTTTATCCTTGTCATCCTCCTGCAGTGGCTAAAAGGAGGCCAGCCCTGCTGTCTGCCACCGGCGCCATAATGGTTTTCTTGTGTTTCTATCAGTAAAATACACAGATGCTCAGGTGACAAGGAAAAGTATTCACGCCAACATAACAAAATTCATAAAGTCAAGTTTGGCTTGCCAAAGATGCTCTTTTCATCATAACTTCAGAAGTCTCCAGGTGTTAACAGCTGGAAATGGTTAGTGGGTTACTCTTGCTGGGGTTTACAGCCATATTCACAGTGTTCAATCGAGATTTTTTGAGCACANACAAAATTCATAAAGTCAAGTTTGGCTTGCCAAAGATGCTCTTTTCATCATAACTTCAGAAGTCTCCAGGTGTTAACAGCTGGAAATGGTTAGTGGGTTACTCTTGCTGGGGTTTACAGCCATATTCACAGTGTTCAATCGAGATTTTTTGAGAGCACAAGACTCTAGGCATATATGCATCAGCATCCCCAAGCCCAATCTCTCTCCAATTGCTCTGGCTTCCCAGCCAAACTTACTCCCTGCTCCCAGTTCTTTGGAATCAAAGAAACTTAAAAAAAAAAAAAAAAAAAAGAAGCTGCTTGGGGAAAAAAAGATGTCAATTTGTAAATTCCCTACTTGGCCCTGTCTACCTGTAAAAACACAGAAACGTCCAGGGGAAGTAAAAGAAGAGGATTTTGTTTCTCTTTTTAGTTTCCAGATGGAGCTGCCTCCCACTGGCTACCCACACACCCCAGAGGCTGAAGGCACTGGTGTGATTTTAGTAGTACTGTGCAAGCCTTGGGCAAGTACCCCCATAAAAATCAACAACAGTGAGCACATCTGAGCAAGCCAGAGAGATAAAAACGAGAGAACCAATGTGTCCTTGGCTCTGAAAATGTCTGCAGCATCGCCAAGCACAGACCCATCAGAAGGACATTTGTGCACACATGTCAGCCAGATTGAGCCAAAGTCTTTGAGAGGTAGAAACACTCCACCAGGCCGACAAAATGTAAGGGGCTGGGAATGATGTGGCCTCAAATGACACCTGACAGGACCCTTAGGAAAAAGGTCTTTGACCATTTCCCAGGATGGAGAGCTCAACTCATCAGCCACATGGCCTAGAGGAGAAAAAGTGCCTTCAATGGAGCCTGGCACTGCCATGCGACCAGCCTCCCCAAATTGAAGGGAAGCTGTTGACACTCAGAGGAGCTCCCAGTAACAAAGGAATCTAGTTAAATGCTGGTACCGCCAGGCCCTGAGTCCGTCCACCAGAAGAGGGGCCACAGAAGGTGGCAGCAGTGATGAACGTGTCCACAGAGTGGCCAGCCTGACCCTGTCTCACGTGGCTTTGCCAGGATGCCTGCCATGTGCCATGCACCCTGGCCGAGACATCTGATGGCACGCCTCTGAGTCACTGTATCTGTTCAGGTGACTGTCATGGTAACAGGGCTGCCATAACCAAGGCCAAAAGGTGGCTTAAATGGCGGAAATTCACTTTCTCATCGTTCTGGGGGTGGAAGTCCTAGGTCAAGGTGTCGGTAGTGTCAGCTTCCTCCGCGGCCTCTCTCCTTGGCTGGTAGATGGCCGTGTTCTCACTATTCCTTCACATGGTCCTTCTCTGTGTCCCAATCTCCTCTTCTTGGTGGATTCATGTTGATGTATGGCAAAACCAATACAATATTGTAAAGTAATTAACCTCCAATTAAAATAAATAAATTTATATTTAAAAAAATAGACAACAGTCCTTCTGGATTAGGGCAGCCACACTGTCCATACTGGACAACAGTCATACTAGACATGACCTCATTTGATCTTAATTACCTCTTTCAAGGTCCCGACTGCAAACACTGTCACGTTCTGAGATACTGAGGGTTAGGATTTGAACATAAGAATGATAAGGGGGACAAGTCAACCCATCAAAGTCATTACCATCTATACACCACTGAGGCACACAGACACACAGGAAGCAATTGACTTCTCAAAAGACACACCACGCCCACCTAAGATGCAAACCCATATTCCCTGTTCCCTAACAACACCATCCTTTTGCTCCAAAAGAGTTGCCTCCATGGACTTCCATGGTAGTCCAGCAATTAAGAATCTGCCTGCCAATGCAGGGGACAGGAGTTCTATCCCTGGGCTGGGCACTAGGATCTCACACGCCAGGGGGTAACTAAGCCCATGCACCACAACTACTGCGCCTGCACTCTAGAGCTCAGACTATGCAACGAGAAGCCACCACAGTGAGGAGCCTGTACACAGCAACTAGAGAAAGCCCATGCACAAGAATGCGGACCCAGTGCAGCCAAATAAACTGATCACTAAAAAACAAAAAACCCAGAAGAGTTGCCTCCAACCAGTGCTCCAGGAGGTGAAGTAGCTTACCAGAGAGCCATGAATCTTAAAAGCGTGCCACTGGGCCTTGCATCCAGGGTCTAGCTAATTTTACCCCAGTAGTTAATTGCACAGAACATGCCAAGACTACTCAGATGAAAACTGCTCTTTGTTGAGCCAGTAACTGCCCATCATCCTAACTCACTCTCCTCTATTCAGGGTTGTCTAGACACCATGATTGCACATGCAGAGCTACACAGTCTCTATCGCACAGCAAAAATGTTTAAAAAAAAAAAAAACTTCATTGCAGGCCATTCAACTGTAGAATCATGACAACCCTCAGAAAGTCCCCATTTGATTGATGCTTGTTCTCTAAATTGGATTTCATGCTTCCTAAGAGCCTCGTGATGGTGCCTAGCAGAAAACCTTACATGTAGTAGACAGCTGATAAATATCTGCTGAACGGATGAACGTATGTAGGAATGGATGGAGTAGTCAAGGCAACCAGTTTTAAATTCCACAATCTGATACAGGATGTGACACTTGATTGCTGCTTCATGGGTGAGGACTGTATCAGACCCAAACCTGTGCATTTCCTTCCTACTGTGTATCTTCCTCCACCCAGTCAGCACGTCAGGGCAGCATCACCAACAGAAATGGAAGTGCCCTTAAGGATAACAGTCCTTACCCAGGTACAGCATGGAGAGTCCAGGGACCAATGAAACTTTTCCCTTAGAGTTAATCCCAACACTAACCTGATGTTCTTTCTTCTCTTGCCAGACCCTTACTGGGTGGAAAGAAAGAAGGAAAGTTTCACAGTCATTATCTGACTCCACTGTCCCTGTGATCTATGCTCCTTTATGGAAAATGCCATTGTCATTCAAGGAATGTGTTTGAGTAATTCTATAAGCAAAGAATTACAATGAGCAGTTTCCAAAGAGAGCATTTACCAAAGAAGCGAAAAATGACATAACTCAAGGCATTTACAAGTAATTAAAGGAAATAAATACAAGAATGCAGAATGGTATAATGCAAATTTTATTAACACATGTTTATTTTTTGAAGGATACTCAGTGACCAGTGGATAGCTAGGATTTTAGAGTCTTTTTGAAGAGAAGAGACCGTGAATCAGTAGATCAAAGAATTAAATAGGAAACTCAAACTGGAAACTTTGGCCTTGACCACAGGAAATAGCTAGGTCTGGGTCTAATGGATGACCATGGGCATAGATTGACCAGGGTGGTAAGCAAGTTTTAAAGAACAGCGCCTTAAATTAAAGGCCCAGAAGCTACACCACATGTCATGGATAAAGGGACAAAAAGGAGGTGGGGTGGTCTGGAGAAGGAAGATGGAGCTGACAACCACAGGGTGTAGGAGGTTCCTGGCGGGCCATAAGTGATCCTTTCAACTGAGGCATTTAGATCGGATACAATGGGCATCAGAAAGCCATTCCACTATCCTGAGCAGAGGAACAAAATTATGTCAGAGGTTTTTGAGGAATTGACAGCATTCCAACTGCACTGCTTTGACTGGAGTCAAATGAATCAAAGAGGTGACCCTCAATGGCAAGCATGATGATTCGAGAGCGGTGAGGAGGACCCATGCATTAGAGAAAGAAGGAGCAAAGTTCCTGAAAACAGGGACACGTTTCAACAGGAAGTTATTCATTCAATGATAGGGCAATAGAGTGGAATGTAAGTGTTGTATGACGTTTTTCTCAAAAGACCAGTTATAAATTTTAGAGATTTCCAAAGCAACAAATCACAGACTGGAAAAAGAGTTCTAAGAGCAAATTGTTCCAAACCCTTAATTTAGGGAGTCATTCATTCATCACTGTTGAGCCCACACGGAGGCGCCATGCTAGGCACGGAGCAGGCATGAGTGTGCCAGGCATTACAAGAGAGGCAAGGGGATGAGAAACACCTGAAGCGAAAAAGTCAAAGTGTTAGTCACTCAGTCCTGTCCGACTCTTTGCAACCCCATGGACTCTACCTCACCATGACCCTCGGTCCATGGGATTTTTCAGGCAAGAATACTGGAGTAGGTAACCATTCCCTTCTCCAAGGGACCTTTCTGACCTAGGGATTGAACCCAGGTCTCCTGCATTGCAGGAAGATTCTTTATTGTCTGAGCCACCAGGGAAGCCCAAGAAACACCCGACTCTAATTTGTTCCTCAGAGATGTAGCAGTTTCACACGGTGAATGAGCGGAACCAAGGCAGAAGAGAGAAAATGGTCTGTGCCAAGGCAGAAGGACAAAGTGTGGCCTCAGGGCCAGCAAATTTGTCAACCACTGGAGCCGAGGGACAGACAGATGACGGAGAAATGAAGGACAGGGAGAAGGAAGGCTGGAAGAACGTAGCTTTTGCAAGAGAGGAGGAAACTGAGACTCCAAGAGCAGACTGCACTGAGCCTGTCAAGCCTTCTAACTCTGTGATGTGAGACTCTGCTATACTCAGGCTCAATTCAAATTCTTCAGACGTGCATTTAAATGTGTCCTGAAATACTACACGGAGTAGAAGTCTGAGGAGTGCTCTGGAAACCAGGAAAGGGTTGATGATCTTACTGGAGAGAAGGAAGGGAAGTTGCCCACAGTAGACTGATCCATATGACACGTGCCATTCAGAAAAAATATACATTGCCTCTAGCCAAATGATATGAGCAGAAATACCCAAGCCCAGACAGGCAGAGAAGAGCACAGAGGCGGGGAAAGCGAGGAGGAATGTGGGGTTTAAATAAAAGTTGTTTCTTCCAGATTTCACAAAACGAAGATAAGCGTTCCTGCTAGCTGCGTATTTAGTGCTGTGCCATTTTACAGATGAGGAAATTGAGACCCAGGGAAGTAGAGTAACCTGTCACAATCACCCAACCATTAGGCGCTATTGCCAAGATTCAACCCCATATAGTTTGTCTCTAGAGAGCTCCAATCACTCCTGCTACCCAAAGTAACCACCTTGTGGGGTGAAGAACAAGATGGTGGATGCCCCCTTGGTAGTTGGAATGACTTGGGAGGGAAGCCAGGAACTTGGATGCCAGGCCTTGTACCAGGAAGGATGTCAGTCTCAGTTGGAGAAATGGTCCTTTCCTGAGCATCTAAGCTGTCTCGAGGCAGGCGGGATCAGTTGGTTCATGGGACCTGAGGTCTTCAAGGGGAGTGTTCACTAAGGCCAGGGACTCACTAGCTATGGGCAGAATGAAAGCCCAACTACTAGGCCCCACACTCCATTCCATCACTGATGGAAAAACATCAGGAAATCTCAACATGGCTCCAGGGTAGTCAAGACACAGAAGATAACAGATAGAGAACTGGAGGAAAGGAAGAGGAGTTAGAGCCACAGCAACTGAGAAAGAAGGACAGCGAGCTGGAAGGATGGAGGGAGAGGAGAATGGAGAGGTGAATGAAGAGATGGAGAGAGGGGAGGAGGAATAAAAGAAGGTGGAGGGATGCAGGCAGGGATGAAGGGAGAGACAAATTGTGTGTGTGTGCGAACACATGTGGGTATCATGCATCCTAATGAGGGCAGCAACGAAACCTAGTAATATACTAGTTTTATTTTTTAAAAGGAAGTAGAGGCAATAGCAGGGGGAAGAAGGACCAGTGACCTTGGCCCCCAACATTATTCAACAGCTTCAACCAGAATCAAGTTTAAATTACGTTCCCATGGCACAGACGCTAGTGCCTTCAGGAGCTTGCCACGCACGCCAGTCCTCACAGAGGTGTGTGATAAATATTTGGTGATGGTGACAAGGACAGCTACTAATTTACAGCCACCCAAGCTGCCTATCTCCATGGCTGTGTTTTGTGTTTGTCCTCAGAAATCTCTGCTTTATGAACCTCTCCATCTTGAGAGCAAAATCACATATACGTAAGGGATCAGTGAGTCTTGGAGCTTCAATTTCTTATAATTAATCAGTTTTATTTAAAGAAGAGGGAGGTGATATATATATATATATATATATATACACACACACATATATATATATCTACAGACCAAGGAAAATGGATACAATTTAGAGAACAATTATGCATAAGAGTCCCAGGAGGTTCTGCTGTTCAGATGATCATTAAGGAAATGGATGGAGTTGGTTTTAAAAAATTTCTAGCTCCCCCTGCCTCCCCTAAATTGGATAAAGAAAGAAGAGAGGGTTATCTCTACTTCCTTCTGGAACCACATTAAAACGTATCCCCAGACAGCCTTTCGCTAAGAACCTCCCACCTTGGCTGCTCCTCACGGATATAAATTCAGGGCACCATCTCTGGCTTTCAGAAGCACATCAATTACAGTTCGGGGTTCACTCCTTACTGTAGTTACTGGTGGTTTATTTTTAAACGCCACAGCTGGCACACATGTGGCTGGACACAGAAAACCAGGTTTCGATGCTCGATTTAAGCTGACAGCTCCTTACTTATCCAGTTGGTGGTGGTGTTTTAGGCTCCCCCAACTCCGGGTATAAATTTCTTCAGTTATAACTGATGAACCCCTGTATTTGCTCTTCAACAGTCTGGATTAAAAATCAGCCCCCACCAGTCCATAAGGATAAACCAGGCCATCTAGCAGACTGGTCCAGGCAACTGGGGACTGCTTCCTGCCTTTCTACTAAGTTGGCTAAGACAGCTGGAAGGATAGTGGGAACTACAGTGGTGTCATGATGTCACTATGGTGATTGACAGGCCAGAGATGGACTTTCTACTCTGCCATTTGACCACATAACTCCAGAGGAATGAAGAAGTTGATCTTTGCCTGGAAAGATTAAACTGTCTGCTCTGGGGTCAGATAAACCACTTCAAATCTTGACTTCTTTGTGCACTCTTGAGCACAGCCCTCCCCTCATTAAGCCTGTGGCCTCACCTGTAAACCAGGGGAAGGAATTACACCTGCTTCCTAGGATCAGATGGGCCAAGCCAAAATCGAGATAAAAGACACCACACTGGAGGCACAGACATAAAGAACAGACTGTGGACACAGTGGGGGAAGGAGAGGGCGGGATAAACGAGAGAGCAGCATGGAAACATGTACTTTGCTGTATGTAAAACAGATAGCCAGTGGGAGCCTGCTGTATGAAGCAGGGTGCTCAACCCCCTGGTCTGTGACAAGCTGGGGTCAGGCGGGGTGGGAGTTGAGATGGCAGAGAGGTTCAAGTGGGAGGGCATATACGTATACCTATGGCTGATTCATGCTGACATATGGCAGAAGCCAAAACAATTCTGTGAAGCAATTATCCTCCAATTAAATTTGTTAAAAAAAAAAGACACCACATTGGAGATACAGACAGTAAGCACTGCTTTGATTATATAAGTGCCCAATGGAGTATTGTAATACAAATGCACCTGAGTCACAAACCAATCACAAGAAAACAAAAGGAATTTTTTAAAAAAATTGCAGTGTCCAGGTAAAATGGAACATGACATCATCCCACCTTGCTACCCATACTGCCTCAGATGCCCCCATCACTGGCCCTTGAAGACCAGCCAACCAAACACAGTTCTCTGACCCATTTAAACCTCATGCTGCCAGTGGGGCACCCTGAATTCCTGTGTGAGCCACCTCAGGTTCTGGAAGGATTCAGAGTGGCCATCTCACGTGTCCTGAAAACATTAGGCTCTGAAGATGCAGAGGTGCCCCAGGGAGACATCCTGGGATGATCCTATCAGAACAAACAGAGGGGAGAAGGGGGGGAGGGAGGAACATGGG
>SJYV01039036.1:621546-680817 GCA_006410875.1 Neotragus pygmaeus
GGAGGAACATGGGGGAGGGAGGGAATTAGCCTCTCAATGCCTCACTCATCACCATGGCCTGCTGAGTCTGGGCTCCTTAGCCCATTACTCAGATGGAAAAAATGAGGCTAAATAGATTAATTTATTCATCCAACATCCTCTTGTCTGCTGCTTAGTTTAGGAATGTCAACTCAGCTCTGAAGTCCTCCAAGATCCCCCTGCCTCATCCAAGGCCATCCTTTGGAATTCAAGTACAAGCCGTCCCCAGCTTCTGTCCTCAGGAGACACGCTGCCAGAAGGGCTTGCATACAAACAGGGGTGGGAGAAATGGGGTCCACAACACAGAAGGGAGCGTGGATGGAAGCAGGGGTACCTGAAAGTCATGCTCACCTGGTGGGAACCCTTGCCTTTCACTCTCTTCGTGTTTTCCATAAGCTTGGAGCTTCCCTGGTGGCTCAGACAGTAAAGAATCTACCTGGAGTGAAGGAGACCTGGATTTGATCCCTGGATCAGGAAGATCCCCTGGAGGAGGAAATGGCAACCCACTCTAGTATTCTCACCTGGAGAGTCCCATGGACAGAGGAGCCTGGCGAGATACAGTTCATCGGGTCTCAAAGAGTCAAACACAACTGAGTGTTTAACACTTTCACTTTGGGCTAGAAAGAATTGGAACTGGGCTGCTCCTTGGAGATCCTCATTTACACAATCAGAAACTGGAGTCCAGGAAAAGGCAAGAACTGGGCAGCAAGTTCCTGGCTAGGTGAGGACTAGAACCCAGGGTACGTACCTATCCCCCACATCTTTCCATCAACATGAGCCATTCCATCAACCACAGAGCCCTCCCCACTCCTCCTTCAGAAGTGCCACAGATCCTTTGCCATCTGTTTAAGTGAATGTTCACTTAAAGGGTATATCAATAATCACATAAAGGGTAATCAATATCAGGGTAATCACTTAAAGCATATATCAATATCACAGTAACAGCTGGGCGATTACTTGGTCCGCAAGTGGTCTCTCCAAGCCAGCTGTGCTCTATCCCCACACTGCAAGTGGCCCTTTGGTGGGATGCAAAGCCACCATTCTTCTATGGCTCCTCGACCAACTAGAGCAGTAGCTCCCAAACTTCAGTGGACATCACAGTCACCTTGAGGTCTGGCTAAAATATAAGAATGCAGGGCCCCACACCACCAAGGCACCTGTTGCAGGTAGGTCTGGAGTGGAGTCCATGAATTTGCATTTCAAACAAGTTGTAGGTTCAGAAATTCCCTCTGCCAAATTCCCCCATCCAGTGACACGTGGCCAAGGATCGCACATCAGAGCCCCCATCTGCGATGCCAGTGGCATCAGACACACCTGACTAAAGTCGTTCTGCTTTCAGACACAGCTCAGACCTCTCCTGAGATCACAGACAAATGTCACTGAGCAAGGGACCCCGTACTGATATCCTATGGTCCCAGCTGGCAGGAAGCTTTCTTTACAGTGCTCTGAAACCAACACTAAAAAACAAACAAAAAAAAAAAAACCCTCTCTAAGGAGTTACAAACCATCCACAATTTATTTAATGTTGAGTTAATTCTCCATCACTAACTACTAATTCCAATTTCATGTTTCCCTCTAGATAAATTGTTCCAACCCTTTTCACAATCTGTGACCAAATTTCTACCTCATCCCATATGCTGAAGAATGATTCAGACAGGTAGCCCTCACTTTGCAAAATAGAGGTAAATCTTCAAATCTATTTCCATAAAGTCACTCTTATGCCCTTAGGCTGCCAGATTGAGGAGAAAAATACAGGACACCCAGTTAGATTTGAATTTCAGATGAACTATATAAGATTTTAAAAAAAATATAAGCATGTCCCATGAAACATCTGGGATGTACTTATAGTAAAAATTGTTACACATTTATCTGAAATTCAGATTTAATGAAGATTCTTGTGCTCTGTGGGCTTCCCGGGTGGCTCTGTGGTAAAGGATCCACCTGCCAATGGAGGAGACACAGGATTGATTCCTGGGTCGGGAAGATTCCCTGGAGAAAAAAATGTCAACCCACTCCAGTATTCTTGCCAGGGAAATCCCATGGACAGAGGAGCCTGGGCTATAGTCCATGGGGTCGCAGAGAGTCAGATACAGGTTGGTGACTGAACAGCAGCAGCAGCTTTTGCCCTGTGATGACCCAGAAGGGTGTGATTGGGGGCAGAGGAGGGAATCTCAAAGAGGGGACAGATGTATACACGTAGCTGATTCACACTGTTGTACAGCAGAAACTAACACAACATTATAAAGCAATTACACTCCAGTTAAAAAAGAAAGAGCCTTGTATTTTAACTGACACTGCTACTATACCTGTGCACTCATTCAGAAGATATATATTAAACCTCTACTGTGTGTTACTTGCTACAAGGCAAATAGGCAGGGGTGTAAGGTAAATGTTTAAAAAGTGGTTGTTAGGGCAGGGATAATTTTCAGTATTTTCTGAGACTGGTATTTCCTGCAACCAGCTTGCAAAAATATGAGGAGACCACAGGTCAGCAGAGAAGCCCACCCAGAGCAACAAGATCATTGAGCCGTGCCATTGATAGCAACAACCACCTCTCTCCACGATTATACAGCAAGACAAATACATTTCTTCTGGACAAAGTACATTTTTTTCATTTTTTAAAAGGGGAGAGTGGGATGAACTGGGAGATTAGGTTTGACATAAATACACTGTCATGTGTAAAAGAAATAGCTAGTGGGAACCTGCAGTGCCGAACAGGGAACTCAGCTTGGTGCTCTGTGATGACCTAGAAAGGTGGGACGGGAGTGGAGTGGGAGGGAGATACAAGAGGGAGGAATGTATGTACACAGATAGCTGATTCCCTTCAGTTGTATAGCAGAAACCAGCAATGTTGTAAAGCAATTGCACTCCAGTTAAAGAAAAAGACAAATACACCCTTACCTAAGACACTGTTAGTTGGTTTTTCTGCTGCTAGTACCAAAATGTTTCCCAACTGATACACAAAAGATACTCCTCTTTGCTGTGTATGTTATCTTCTGTCTCTCCAAGTGGACCAAAAATTGTTTCTGTTGAAGAGTCATGTTGCTGGATCTCTTCCTTCCTCCCCTTTCATTACTCATCCTCCTACCTTCCCGCCCATCCCACACAGTGCGCTGTGCTGTGTTTAGCTCCTCAGTGGTGTGGTCGTGTCTGACTCTTTGTGACCCCATGGACTGTAGCCCACCAGGCTCCTCTGTCTATGGAGACTCTCCAGGCAAGAATACTGGAGTGGGTTGCCATGCCCTCCTCCAGGGGATCTTCCCAACCCTGGGATCGAACCCAGGTCTCCCGCATTGTTAGGCGGATTCTTTATGTCTGAGCCACCAGGGATACACAATGTGTATCACCTTGTCTTTTTATTCAGTTGTCACATCCAACAGAGCAATGCTCTAGGGCTGTGGAGAGACATCCCAACTAGTGCCTCTAATGGACTCTGAGAGTCAGTCACCAATGTTTACCATCAAAAGCTTCTCTAAAAGAGTACTTCGTAAATCTGCCCCCAGGGGGCTGCCATAGAGTCCCGGCTTTTTTACTTCTAGTACTGATAATCCCTGGACTCTCTCCTCACCTACTCAGTATATTTCCTTAAGGTCAGATTACAACCCTGTAGATCCGTTTCAGGACACTAATAAATCCACTCCAGGACACTCCAGTACCCACAGTGGGGCAGGAGAGCTCCCAGCCACAGGTTATCTGAGAAGGCTGCGGATCCAACAGATTCTTCCTCTGTAAACAATCCCAAGCACTAATGATTGTGATTAAGAAACCAACTGGCGCTTATTTCTCTCTCTGGTGCAACAAATGGCAAAGGAAACTTAATGCACGAAGGATAAAGGTTACCACAGCCATACATGAAACCACTTAACCAACTACAGCCTAAAATTTCATTTCAATATACTCTTCTGAAGTCACTCTGTCCCAAAGGGTCAGGCTGTCCATCCCTGTTTCAGCCCTCCTGGGCTGGGCCTTCCCACTCATTTCCACCATTACTTTCCATCTCTGAGATGACCTTCTATTTATCATCACTCTGCTTTTGTTCCTTCCATCTCAGCTCTAAAACGTCTCTCTTTCTAGCCTCTAGGTTCCTGCAATACTTTGAAATAAAAGCCACAAAATAATAAAATAAAAGCTCCATCACAATATTGAAGTGCAGACAACCATTTCTGTTGCACTGCTGACAACTTTAGGTACTGTCTTTACCTCTCTTTCAATCAAGCCAAATGGGCTACTTACTATTCTTTATCAGTTCACAGTCCCTTCTTAGCACATTGACTGTGTCTACAGAGAAAATGTCCAAGGATGTCAGTACCCTGAGGTATTGATCAAGAGGCAGATCATAACAAATCCCCACCTTTCTGCTTCAAGGATTCCAGGCTAAGTGTAGTCCATCAGAACCACAGCTGGCTCACCAGGACCATGCTGTGCAGAGCCAAACCAGCTGCTGGGGGTAAATTTAAGACAGTGGATAATTTATGAAGGGAGCAAGGTGGAAAAATTGGAAGGCACAGAACGAGGCTAAGAAAACAGACAAGAGGCTCTCTAGAGGAAATCTGTTCGCACTGAGGATAATTAATTAACGTGTTGACTGGACTCCCCAAGGAAATCACAGAAGCTGCAGCCACAGTTATTTTAATAAACTTAGATTCCTATTGGATGGACCCAACATAAGTCAATACAAGAGCTTCCTGGACACATGGTCAATGGGCTGAGTTCTCTCCTTTCTGATCCGTGATTATTCTACTGAGAAATGAAGTGGTCACCCTTAGCTTCAGACTGGGACTGCACATTTAGAGGGGAAACATCTTCCCTGAATGGCCTGGACAGGTCTGTCATGTCTGTGTGTCCAACCGCAACCCTCCTCTCCCCTCTATTGATCACACCATCCAGGGATGCCCGATCCGAGATGGTGGCCAGGCAGGGGGAGGGTGGTTCAACCAGCAGTGCTGAGCCAAACGTATTGATTATCATGGAAATTTTACAGAAGGCACAAAAACAAGTTCTCACAGATGGTACATTTCTAAGCTGACAGGCATTTACATCTGGGGCTGGAGGACCACCCTGGGTCATGCAAAAGATGAAAGAACAGAGGGAGCTGGACAGGTGAAGGGGAAAAGAACGCAGCTGGTGAACAAAGAAACCAAGGAGAGCACACGGGGTGGAGGACTGAGAAAGAGAACAAGAGAATCAGAGGGAAAAGATGGAGAGACAGAGACAGAAGTAGACAGTCCCTCCCACATCCTAGAAGGAAAAGCCTTGATTCCAAAATTTTCAGGTAAAAACTGAGCTTTACCTTCCTGCTCCTGGGTTTGGGCACATACCCAAGTGTCATAAATAAGACAGCCATCCCCCTCTTCGAGCAGATCAGTATGTCTTGCAACTTAAACATGGACGATTAGAACTTGTATCCACACGAAATCCTCTTCCTGAACTAAATTCCTTTAAAAGTCAAAACGTGCCTCCATCGAACAAACATTTGGTTGAGCATCTTTGTATGTCTATGACCTTGTACGTAGTGCTGGGTTAGAGAAATGAATCAACACACAGCTGGTATCCACCCACAGAGTGCGGAAAACAGAAGGGAGATGGCCAAGCACACACAATTATGCGCCAGTCTGGTGAGTGCTATTTATAACCGGTGTTAGCAAGGGGGCATGTAGAAACACAGAGCTTCTGCCAGGCAGGGGACAGGTGGGCGTTGCTTGAGAAAATCATCCTGAAAGAAGCAATGTCTAAGAATCAACAAGGAGGAGAGAGAAGGGCATTCCAGGCAGCCTGGCTCCATTTGGGTGCTAGAGCTGGCTCCTGACTGTTGGGAGAATTTACACTACAGAAATGGGCAAATGCCACCTATCAGAGCCTTTTAAAAATCCCTCTTTTCTGAGAATTGGTATACTAGTGCACATGTGAGGCCAGAGGCTGGAGAGGACAGTCTATGGTTATACAAGGTTGACATGTAAGATGTCAGAGAAGGAAATGGCCAGAGATGCAAGGTGGGCAGTGGCTACTCTGAACAGATCCAGAAATTTACACTGTCATGCCACTGCGGGACAGGGTGGTGGGAGGTTAAGTCTGGCTGGAGAGTAGAAGATAGGTGCTAATAAAAACGGAAGTGACTGAAGCTAGAGGGCCATCAGAAGCAGAGCTTGGTCCTCCCGGACTGCCATCCCCATGCAGAGCCCTGGCTCAGCTCTGGGAGGGCAATTCCTAGGTTCCTAGAGCCTATGGTATTCCTGAGGGCTTGGAAGGAAGCCACAAATTCAAAGCAGTAAAGGCAAGTCAGATTTTGATGGAGGGACTTCCCTTGAGGTCCCGTGGTTAATACTCCATAGTTCCAGTGCATAGTTCCATAGTCCCTGGTCAGGGAACCAAGATTTCACATGACACACAGTGCAGACAAAAAGAAGAAAAAAAAATTATGGAAAACAAAACCAAAGCCAAAGGCAGAAGGAAGTAGGATTCAGCAGTGCAGTGTCAACTAAACAACATAACTAGGTTTATTATTTGCAACCGCTTGCATGATTCAAATTTTTAACTCAAAGTGAGTTTGGAATTAGATGTAGGGCAAAGAGTGCTGAACTTGGAGCCACCAGCTCTAGACTGAAATCTTGGTTCTCCAGGTTTGTGACTTTGAGCAAGTCACTGGACAACAACTAAATGTGTATTCCTTCTGAATTTCAGTTGTCTCATTCAGAGAATGTGGACAGAAATATCTGTCTTCTCAGCTTTATTATGAAGACTACACGAGAATCTGAATAGGTGAGTCTCTTCTAAGCACTGAGTTAGCCAAAAAGTTGGTCAGGTTTCCGGTACCATCTTACAAAGACCCAAACAAACCTTTTGGCCAACCCAGTACAATACCTGACAATTACGGGAGGTTGATCATAAACTTAGAAGTTCCTCACTTAATATAAAGGTCCGGGTGAATTGAGGCAAACAGTAAGAAGGGATACGAAGGCATGAACACAAAGAAGAAATACACTCAAACATTTTCATGAAGTGCCCTGAAGGGATGTCTTTTAAGTCAAATCTGGACTCCCATTGAAGGGCGTTGTGAAAACTCAACAGAAGAGACTAGGGCAGCCAGAGAATAAACTGGAGTAGTGCCGCTTTTACACTGATTGGTCAATGCAGGCTAAAGGTACAGTAGTAAAACTTCAAGTGGTTTAAAAATAAACAAACTTCTCTTCTCACAGAAGCTCTAGAATTCATAAAGCCTCTCCACATAAAACCCTGACTTGCTCTGAGCAGTTATTTTCCTTGGTGCCAGCTGGGAACAGAAAAGCCTTGTGCACAACCCCAACTCCATTTCCTTTTTTAAAGTGATTCCAGTAGTTCAGACCATGCTTCCACTGCAGGGGGCACAGGTTCTACTCCTGGTTGGGGAACTAACCACATGATGTAGCCAAAACAATAAACATTTTAAATAAAAAATAAAAGGAGGCAGAAGGCAAGGTCAGATAAAAGGTGACAAAGGCTTATTCAAACAAGACAGTTTCCTGCTTTAGAAATGGAGTGACTCTGATACATCAGGTGAAGAAGGCTGTACATACCAAGAGAAGATGAGTCAAAGGAGGCTTAGTGGAGAGAAAAGTGTGGACCAGGGACAGGGTAGGGGGAGAGGGGAACAGGAGGGTTGCTGAGCGAGAGCCACAGAGGGCAGCAAAGGGGACATGCACAAGGAAACAGGCTGGGGAACCAGAGGTGTGAGGGTGATGGAGCCCACCAGGGTGACGGGCAGATTCTGCACAGGATGCTGAGTGCAAGACAACGAGTTGGAGGAGTGACAATGACAAAAGGCATGTTTTTATTTCCTCCTGAAAATTCCACATGCTTTAGATGAAAAGGAAGGCAATATCCTTCTTGCATGTTAGGGATCAGCAAAGCAGAGAGCACAGCAAAGGTCCAGGGGCAAAGAGCCCAAAATATGAAGACGAGACTGAGGATGCTGTGGGTCAGAGGTGAGACCCTGAGGCTGTCAGACACAGAGTTCTATAAGGGTCACCCTTCACACCCTCATCTGTATGCCCAGGTGCGCTCATTAACCAGGAGAAAATTACCTCGCCATAGAGAGGGAAGGATTGTCACAACATGGACTCGACCTTGTGAAAGTCAAAGTCGCCCAGTCATGTCCAGCTCTGCATGACCCCTTGGACTACACAGTCCATGGAATTCTCCAGGCCAGAATACTAGAGTGGGTAGTCTTTCCCTTCTCCAGGGGCTCTTCCCAACCCAGGGATCAAACCCAGGTCTCCCATATTGCAGGCTGATTCTTTACCACCTGAGCCACAAGGGAAGCCCAAGAATACTAGTGTGGGTAGCCTATCCCTTCTCCAGTGGATCTTCCCCACCCAGGAATCCAACCGGGGTCTCCTGCACTGCAGCCAGATTCTTTACCAACTGAGCTATTAGGGAAGCCTTGGACTTGACCTTAGTGAAAGTTTTAAACAGGTACTGACTCTGCCAGCACCCAGGTCATGGTAGGAGAAGCCCAAACCTCCCAGGAAAGGGTGAACAAAGGTTCTGCACAATCTTGGCAACTTTGTATTAACACAGAGTCTGTCTTTCTTTAAAGTGAAGTATAATTTACTATGTTGTGTTAGTTTCAAGTGTACAGCAAAATGATTCAGTTACACACACACACACACACACACACACACATTATTTTTCAGACTTTTTTCTATTATCACAAGATATTAAGCATAGTTTTTTGGGCCATACAGTAGGTCCCTGTTGTTTATTTTATATATAGTAGTGTGTATCTGTTGTTTCCAAATTCCTAATTTATCCCCCATCCCCACTGTCCCCTCTGGTAACCCTAAGACTGTTTACAGTGTCTGTGAGTCTATTTGCTTTGTGAGCTCGCTTGTATCAACTTTTTAGATTCCACAGACAAGAGATTTCATCTGATATTTGTCTTTCTTAACACAGAGTCACCTTAACATCTCCTTTCTCAAGTGAGAACTCGTCCATCTGTCCGTCCATCCATCTGTTCATTTATTACCCACTGGCTATTACGGAGTGTCCAGGACATGCCAGGCACGCTTCTGGACACTCAATAAGATAGACAAATGGCTGGTACTCAGGACACTCACCTTCTAGAGGAAGAACACAGGCAACAGCCTCAACGATGGCAGGACACAGTGGCTGTGTTAGGTGGTGATCAGAGCTGTAAAGAACACACGGCAAGGAGATACAGGCACGGGGAGGAGAGGCTTGCTATTTCATAAAGGGCCCTAAGGGAAGCGGGAGTTAAGGAATGAGCTCTGATGGATCTCAGGAGGAGAACATTCCCAGAGAGGCAGCCAGGAAAGCAACTGTGATGGGAACAGGCGAACTGAACAGGCAGGAGAAGGCGGAGCAGAGACAGGAGAGGAGGTGGTAGACATGAGTCAGGGGTGGGGGAGGAGCAGGGTGCAGCATTCCCAGAAGATTCCAGAAGGCCAGCGGTCAGGTTTGATGGAGACTGTGGAGCAGAGGTGCTGTGCAATGTGCTGTGGGTGGAAAGGACCCTCCTGCTGCTTTATGGGGGTACAAACTGAGGAGGTGGCAGTGCTCTCCCCACAAGATCCTGGCAGGAATTCTGAAAGCATCAAAGAGCAGCCCCAGGGGACAATGGCTGCCCTTTCAAAGAGCCACTGGTCTGGGTCAGGGTCAGCCCTACCTAGGCCAGGTTTCATCAGGAACCAGGGGATCAACCCACAAGGGCATTTCCTCTCTGCATCGCCATGTTCACTGGAAACCAAAAGAGGAGATCTGTCCACCAGGAAGAAGTCTGAGAGCCAGTAGGCTTGCCTCGTCATTATTCTTCTGCTATAATCAAGTTGGGCCGAAACACTTCAGGCAACACTGGAAGATTCTCCTACCCCATCAAAACCTGCTAGAGGGCAAGAACCACAGGCTGACATTATTTATCTGTCTCCATGAAAGTGGATGGTGGAAAAGCTGGCTTAAAACTCAACATTCAAAAAACCAAGATCATGGCATCTGGTCCCATACTTCATGGCAAATAGATGGGGGAAAAAAAGGAAACCGTGACAGATTTTATTTTCTTGGGCTCCAAAATCACTGCAGTCGGTGACTGCAGCCATGAAATTAAAAGATGCTTGCTCCTGGGAAGAAAAGCTATGACAAGCCTAGACAGTGTATTAAAAAGCAGAGACATCACTTTGGCAACAAAGGTTCATATAGTCATGTACGGATGTGAGAGCTGGACCATAAAGAAGGTTGAATGCCTAAGAATTGATGCTTTCTAACTGTGGTGCTGGAGAACTCTTGAGAGTCCCTCAGACAACAAGGAGATCAAACCAGCCAATTCTAAAGGAAATCAACCCTGAATATTCATTGGAAGGGCTGATGCTGAAGCTGAAGCTTCAATACTTTGGCCACCTGACGGGAAGAGCCAACTCCTTGGAAAAGACTCTGATTTGGGAAAAGTTTGAGGACAGGAAAAGAGGGCAATGGAGGATGAGATTGTTTGATGGCATCATCGACTCAAGGGACATAAATCTGAGCAGACTCTGGGAGATAGTGAAGGACAAGGAAGCCTGGCATGCTGCAGTCCATAGGGCTGCAAAGAGTCAGACGTGACTTAGTGACTAAAAAACATCAATTTATCTCTCTGAACTCATGCCATGCAACATACACAGGAAGCACTACATAAATACTTGGGAGATAAATTAAAGAACTACATCTCTATCACCATCATCATTATCACAAGAATGGCGATGTTTTTAAAAACACTTAATGAAGTCTTATTCTATGCCAGTACTTCCCAGCTGAGGGTGATTTTGCCCCCTGCCTCTTACCCCAGGACATTTGACAATGACTGGAGACATTTTTGATATCACAACTGTACATGCATGTGTCAGGAGCAGGGAGCCACTGGCATCTGGCAGGTAGAAGAAGCTGGGTAAACTGCCAAACTTCATTCAAATCCAAAGAATTTTCAGGTCCCAAACATCTAAGAAATGCTTTAATCCTCCTAATACTCTATTTGAGAAACCTGAGCCACTGGGCCATTAACTTGCCCAAAGAGAGCGCAGTGAACACCATGCTGAACTACAAAATGACAACAGTGCAAAGCAGCAAACAGGCTGAACTCAACATTTCTGACATCAAATATATGTGTGTGTTTTTTCCTTCCCTCGCATATCTGAGTGCCCTTGAATCCAATTCAATTCTGACATTACCTGGAGTCAATGCAAACATCACAAGTGAAAGACTCAGCTCCCAAGAATGTGTCCCATTTTGGACACCAGCCACAAGTTTGGGCCTCCTGAACCAACCAGCTCTAAAGTCTGGGAGTTCCCAAGATCCCCTCCTTGGGTTCTATGATTTGCTGAACTAACAGAAAAGCACTTTACCTCCAACCACTAGTTTATTTTAATGAATACAGCTCAGAAACAGCCAAATGGGAGAGATGCACTGGGTAGGAAATAGGAGAGAGGGGCACAGCACACCCATGCCATCCAGATGCCCCACCTGGAAGCTCTCCAAACCCTTTGCTTTCATTAAGTGGCCATGGTTGATTTTATCATGGTTGATTAAATACAATATATACAGAACTCCAAGTGCAGATTTGGCAAGAGGAGATACATGATGGGGTAGGGAGTTGGAAAGGAGATAATCACACACTGAGTCCCAGCAGACAGTGACTACAACCAACCCTCCCATTGAAAGGGGCAGTCAGGGCAAGAAAGGCAGATGAGTTGAAGAAAGTCTTTCTCAAGTGACCAGGGCAGGGCAATAAACAATGTCATGTGGAAAGCATTAAAAGCCAGCTTTGGGGGGACATATACAAGCCTCAATGCATTGTATTAAGAGATGAGGACCCAAAGATATCCTTATGCTTGGGCACATGAAAGAGCAATGTGCTAAGAACACAATGAATCAGACTGGAACCCTCCAGGCCTCCCACATCCACTGACTTCTGTCTCCCCCAAGAGGTGTTTCATTTACTCCAACTAAAAATCAGCTAAAAATGCCATGCCACCATTGCCCCCAAAGCGGCACTGCGCCCATTTAGATATGCCTTCAGAGCTTACTCCCAAGCAACAGACAATGGTGACAATGACAAAGGCCAACAGACAGGATGCAGGATGGACACCACCCCGGCCCTGGCTCCTCCTACACACCAGATGTCAATTTCTCAGCTTCATGCAGAAGCTGGTGACAGGAGAAGCAGAAGAGACAGGTGTGTGAGGACCTGCACGCATCTGTGCACGCACGCGCCCACACACACACACACACACACACACACCGTTTTCATTGTCTACCCCTCTCATCCCTTTGGCATGTAATTACAGAGACCTATAACAAGCCAGGTACAGTTCTCAGTGTTGGGGTACAACACCATTCCACAAAGAGAAAAATCCTTAGTCCCATGAAGGTTTTATTTATGTGTGTGTGTCCTGGGAAGAGATACAGACCCAAGTAAAGCAAACACACACACACCCACACACACCCACACACACACACCACCCACACCACCCACACCCACACCCCTTCTGCAACATACTAACAAGTGAGGGCTTCCCTGGTGGCTCAGATGGTAAAGAATCCGTCTGCAATGTGGGAGACCTAGGTTCGATCCCTGGGTTGGGAAGATCCCTTGGGCAACTCACTTCAGTATTCTTGCCTGGAGATCTTCCACGGACAGAGAAGTCTGGCAGGTTACCGACCATGGGGTCGCAAAGAAATGGATATGACTGAGCAAATAAGCACACAGAGTGACAAGCACTAAGGAGAAAAATCAAGTAGAGACTTAGAGATAAGTCATGGGAGACAGGCTTGCATTTTTATTTGGGCTCCTTAGGGTTTTATCAATAAATAGACTGAGTGATCAGCGGGAAATTATGGTGCAGGTGGTATTTCAGCAAAAGCTGGGTATCTGAGGGGGAACAAACCCTGTGTTTCAGAAAAGGGAATAGCTTGTCAAATTCCTGACAGGAAGATGACACACTCCAGTCAGATAATTTGAGGAGACAGTAATAAAGGAGTGGAATTCAGGGAAACTATAAGCACCTCAGCAGCCCAGGGTTAGTGAAAGGAGAAACCAGGCTGTCCCAAGGACTGCAGGGATCCTGGAAATGAGACAGAAATGGACAGTTCCTGCAGACACAAAGTGTGTGCACAGGAGTATGCATTCTGCCAGTGGATGGACAGGTGAGTGGGGGGTAAATGAAAAGTATGCAAATTATTTGCCAATGAGAAAAACAATAATGTGACTGAATTTCTGAAAAGTACCCTGGAACCTCTGTACCCAAACAACTGCAGTCACTTCCAAAGTACTCACAATCAGAGGCCACTTTACTTACCCTCACGCTGCAGCCACTGCTGGCTGTCACTGCAGGCCTTTTCTCAGGGATCTGCCTCTGGGGCCTTGGACTGGCCACAGTGCCTTTGCATATGCTTTTTGGAGGCCAGAACACTACCCTCCCTGTTACCTGTGGCCAGGCAAATCACCTCATGTGACCAAGCCTTTTCTGACAACTACCTTTAGAGACCAAGTATCCTATTCAATGCCCACAGCCTCTCTGCCCTCACTACCATCATATCACTTTTAATGAAATCAACCCTGAATATTCACTGGAAGCATTGATGCCAAAGCTCCAATACCTTGGCCACCTGATGTGAAGAGCTAACTCATTGGAAAAGATCCAGATGCTGGGAAAAACTGAGGGCAAGTGGAGAAGGGAGTGACAGAGGATGAGATGGTTGGATGGCATCACTGACTCACTGGACATGAGATAGTGATGGACAGAGAAGCCTGGCATGCTGCAGTCCATGGGGTCACAAAGAGTCTGACATGACTTAGTGACTGAATAACAACAATTTCACTTCATTCATCTCTCACATGCCATCCAGACTAAAGCCACTAAAGGGGAACAGCTTACTGCTTTTATCTCTGTACCTCTGATATTCAAAGTTCCTGGCAGAAGGTTTGCACTTAAATTGTGGTTGAACACCTGAGTGGATGAACAAATAAAATCCACACAGCATTAAGCAGTAGACCTGCATTGTTTAAGTCCTGGTCTAGGACTCTATAGTATGAAGCAACTCTATTTTTTAATACACCCTATATTCCTGAAGATGACTCTACAGCAGAATCACAGAAATGCAGTGAATAGTTTACAACCTGCAACACACTCAGCAACTCAATGACAACATTAATTTGGTGAACTTAAACACTGGTGGCCTCTTCAACACATCCAAAGTTATTTACGTTGGGATGTGCATGCCTGAAGACTGCTTGTCAAAGAGACTCAAATAGAGGTGATGCATCTATCTTTCAAATGCTAATTTGCATTTTTAACTTTGACACAAAGAACTCAGCTCTTCTCTTTTGGAATCAAGAAAGATTAGTTGACTTTTTGATCCATCCATCTGTCCTTCCTGTATGGCATATATACCATTAAGCCTTAGGAATTCAAACAGGTCATCCCTGCCATCACAGTCTATTTAGAGGCACAAACAGAATTAAATATAATGTAATGTGTTAAGTATAATAGTCAAATGATAAACAGCTAGAAGTAGTGAATGGTTTGTTGGAGAAAACTATTCATGAAGATGGTACACATCCATTTCCTGGGGCTGCTATAGGGAAGTACCACAAATAGGATGGCACAGACAACAGAAATGCCTTCTCTCTCATTTCTGCAGGCTGGAAGTCCAAGATTAAGATGCCAGCAGGGTGGGTTCCTTTTGACCGCCCTGAGGGAGAATGGTCCCAAGCCTCTCTTCCGGCTGCTGGTGGCCTCAGGCACTCCTTGACTTGTGGCTGGGTCTCCTCGAGTCCTTGCTTTGTACATGCGTGCATCCACATTTCCCCTTATAAGGATGCCAGTCATGTTGGATTAGACCTTACCCTCATGACTTCATCTTAATCTGGCCCACCACAAAGACCCTATTTCCAAGTAAGGTCACATCTATAGGCACTGGGAATTATAACTTCAATATCGTTTGTGGCAGGTGGCAGGGTAGGGAGAGAAGTCAACCCATAACATGGTGAAAAGCTGGATTTTAAAAGACAAACACAAGCTCACCGATAGGACAGAAGATCGCAGGCACGGTCAAGGGAATGGACAACTAGGAGAGAGAAGGACTGTCCAGCAAGCAGCCTTGTGACACAGGTCAGGGCATGCAAGACCAGATAAGGTCACTTAAGGCCTTGACAATGGCTCCCATCCTAATAGCATCCAGAAACCACTGAAGGGGTTGGAGCACAGAACTGTGACAACAGTACAGTGCTCTGCAACATATCCGTGGCCATTTGCAACATACTTTTTTTTTTTATTAATTTTTTAATTTGACTTTACAATACTCTATTGGGTTTGCCATACATCGACATGAATCCACCACAGGTGTACACAAGCTCCCAATCCCAAATCCCCCTCCCACCTCCCACCTTTGTCCCTTTGTCTGCCTTTGTCCCGAGAACGGGCAGGGAAGTCCCATTCAACCTTCACATTACAATGGGGGAGGGAAGCTGCGGTTCAAGTTTCTCTTTCCTAACAACCTTGCCTCCACTCTGGCACAGAACTGACCTGTACTTCAAGTGACAAGTCACTGCAGTGACCTTCTCCTACTTCTATTTAGACTGGGAGGCTGGTGGGCACATCCCTTTCACAGCCAGGGAGTCAGAAGCAAATAGAAAGGGAAACGTCTTGGGACTTCCCTGGTGGCCCAGGGATTAAGAATCTGCCTTGCAATCCAGTGGACGTGGGTTGGATCCTTGGTGGGGAAATTAAGATCCCACATGCTATGGAGCCACTAAGCCCACACACAGCAACTGCCAAAGCCTGAGTGCTCTGGAGCCTGCACACCACAACGGCAGAGGCTGTGCACCTCAATGAGAGATCCGCGTGATGCAAACAAGATCCTGAGTGCTGCGACTAAGACCCAAGGGAGCCGAATAAAGATAAATATTTTTTAAAAGAGAAAGGGAACCATCTCCACACCTCCTCTTGCTGCCCTGACATCCCTCACATTAGTTTCCTAGAACTAGATAATGCCCAAGCCAGAGGACACAGAGGCCCTCCAGATTCTGCCCCTTGGAAAGGTGATGGCATCTCTGGGAACACCTTGAAAAGTGAGGTCAAGACAATGAACAGCTGAGAGAACCTGGGCCTCCTGGTCCTGCCTTACCCAAACCAGCCCCATTTGTATCTGTTGCTTTTCTTTTTTAAAAGAACACCTTTATTGAGACATTATAATTCACAAATCATAAAATTTACCCCTTTAAAGTACACAATTCAGTGGTTTTTAGTATATCCCTAGAGTTATGCAATCATCACCACCATCTAATTCTAGAATGACTTCATGACCCAAAAAACAAACTCTCTACCCACTTCTTGTCATACCCCATTTTATCCTCCCCTGACTCTGGGGGAAACCCTTGCTGTCTCTATGCAATGGCTTATTTTGACATTCCATATGAATGGAATCATACGTACATCCTTCTGTGGCTGGCTTCTTTCAGTTTTATTTTCAAGGTTCAGTCATACTGTAGCAGGTATCAATATGTCATTCTTTTTTGCCTGCTAAGTCGCTTCAGTTGTATCTGTCTCTTTGTTACCCTGTGGACCGTAGCTCATCAGGTTCCTTGAAGGGATTCTCTAGGCAAGAATACTGGAGTGGGTTCTGAATAACATTCTGCTGTATGGCTATATCACATTAAAAAAAATCAATATATGTATATATATTTGGGTAGTTTCTTTTCTAATATTATGACTAGGTTGCTATGAACATTTGTGTACAAGTTTGAGTATCTGTTTTCAGTCCTCTTAGGCATTTATGTAGGAGTAGAATTGCTGGATTGTAGATTATGTATAACCTTGAGGAACTGCCCAGCTGTTTTCCAAAGTGCCTGGGCCATTTTACATTCCCTCCTGCAAGGTCCAAGGGTTCCGATTTTTCCACATCCTATCCAACACTTGCTATTTTCTATCTTTTTGATAATCACCACACTGTGGGTGTGAAGTGGTACCCAGTTGTGGGTCTGATTTGCATTCCCCAATGACTAATGATGCTGAGCCTATTGGCTATCAAGTGCCTATTGGCTATTTGTAAATCTTCTTTGGAGAAATGTCTATTCAAGTCCTTTGCCCTGTTTAAAGTGGGTTGTCTTTGTTGAACTACAAATGTTCTTCATCTATTCTGGATATGAGTCCCTTATCAGATATATGATTGCAAATATTTTCTTCTATGTTTTTGGCTGTCTTTTCACTTTCTTAATGGTATTCACATCATAGATTTAAATTCTGATGAAGTCCATTTTTTTTTTTTTTGGCTCGTGCTTTTGGTGTCATATTTAAGTACAACTGCCTAATTCAAGGTGCCAAAGATTTACTCCAGTGTTTCTTTCCTTCCTTACAGCTTTCATTCTTATGTTTATTTGAGGTCTATGATCCATTTTGAGTTGATGCTCATTTTTACTCTTTGAGGGGATGGTAATCCATATGAAATTTAACTCTCCCAACCCCAAGCCACCTTATGACAAAGGTTCTAGAAAGGAGAAGCATCTTCATAATAAAGACCAAACCTCCTGCAATGCGCCCACATCACGAATGGTGTACGGGTCAGAAGGGTGCCCTCTCCCTCTCCACAGAGGCAGTGGCACTCCATGTAAACACTAAGGTTCAGCCTTGCAATGACCCGAAATGACCCTGCGCGCCTGCAAGACTGGCCATGTCAGTCATCTGCTTATCACAGAACCCTAATTAATCTCAGACCTTGTGCCCTGCTCTCAGCCACACACTGACCCCCAGGTATGTAGGGGGCTAAAGGATCTTTACCAAAAGGATCTTTCCCAAGTGGACTGTTACCTTGCAATAAGAATTAAATTTACTGAACACTTAGCAGCACCTGTATTCAGCCCTGGGGATACAAAACTAAGCAAGATGATACGGCTCCTGCCCTGGAGGAGCTGTCACTTCAGTGAGGGGGACCTACACCAAGACCTGGCACTCTGTCACCTCCCCAGTGTTGAAAAACAACAACTGTAGTTGTAACATTAAGTACTATATGCCTGGTTCTGTACTTTGTGCTGTACATGCATTCATAACTCTTTATGATGAGGGCTGCCAGTCCTCTGTTTTCAGCACTTATGAAGCACCGATCTTACACAAGGCACTCTAATAGAAGGGCGCATAAGGACCAGGAGCACAATGTGGATGGGGACACAGTCCCATGTACAAGGGGATTTGGGGTTGAGCTCTGATACGGGAATTTTTCTCCAGGGAGAAAAGAGAAGGAGCAAAAATAAAGGCACACAAATATCTGTCGAGTTAGGGCCAAAGTAAGCAGAGGAAGGAGAGGAGGCAAGCAAAGGGGAAGGGTGTGGCTTCTATCAGAATTCATACTCATGGACCAGTGCCTGGAGAGCCAACGAGTTACATGGGGAAAAGCCACAGACATACTCTCCTTGTGCTGGTACATAGTATCATCGCAGCAGACTCTGCCTTTGAGACAATCCGCCTCGCTCCCCCAAAACACTGCCAACGAAAAGGAAAATGGTGTTAATGAAATACTGAGGATAAGAGCGAGGCATGGGGAGGCAGAGATGAGGTTGTTTGAGTCCTTACAATAAATACTTGTATTTCAGATAATCGAGTTTGGTTCTTAGTGCTAATGTCATTTTCTGTTAATTTAATGTCCCTGGAATCCCTCTGAGTAAGAAGATTGCTGGTGGAATGCAAATAGAGCCCATTCTGGGAAAAAGAATCATCTCCTCAACCCAGGTGTGCTCAAAGGCTGCAGAGAAGACCAGTCCCTCCTGGTAGAGGGAGTTAAACAGATCCTCCAAGGTGATCTGGGCATGGAGGCTGGGTGCTGAGCAGAAGGGGCAGTGGTTATTTGAGGTGTTGTGGAATCAAACTCATCACGAACCTCCTGCACCAGGCACGTGGAGGACCAACGGCACTCTTAGGGACCTCGGATGACTCCTGGTGACAGGAGGGGTACCGCAGAAACCAGGGGAGGGCAATGTGCATTGTGCCACCTCTGCTGCCAAAAGAAGCGTGAAAGCATCCCCTTGCCCCAGGTATAGCAGAAGCGTTTTAGTTTACCCTGAACCCATCCCCATTTAGTGGACTTCCCCGATGGCTCAGCAGGTAGAGAATCTGCCTGTGAAGCAGGAGACACAAGAGACGCAGGTTCGATCCCTGGGTCTGGAAGATCCCCTGAAAGAGGGCATGGCAACCTACTGCAGTATTCTTGCCTGAAAAATCCTATGAACAGAGGAGCCTGGTGGGCTACAGCTCAAAGGGTCAGACACAACTGAGTGACTAAGCACCACTCCCATTTATGCCTGTTGTCCCAGCCTAATTATAGCATCTTTTAAAGCACTCCAGCTTGGACAATAAATTGTAACCACATTCCTAGGTCCAATGGGCACATTAGTGATGAGCTGAGGGATGCTGGATGCCAGAAGGAAGGGAGGCTTGAGGACCACTCAGAGAATCAGGATGCAAAGGAGCTTTCTCCCAAGGAGGAGTCAAGAAACCAAGGAGAGAATGTGGTTCCCTCTCTGCTCCCCATCTGAGCCACCAGGGAAGCCGCCAGGTGCACTAGTGGTAAAGAACCTACCTGCCAATTCAGGTTAGAGGTAAGAGACACGAATTCGATCCCTGGGTCGGGAAGATCCCCTGGAGGAGGGCATGGCAACCCACTCCAGTATTCTTGCCTGGAGAATCCCATGGATAGAGGAGCCTGGCGGGCTGCAGTCCATGGGGTCTCATACAGTCAGACATGAATGAAGGGACTTAGCATACATGCTGCCTACCTGTGCCACCCCAACCGAGGTTCTGAAACTCCCAACCTCAGTTTCTTCATCTGAAAAATGGAACAACAATACACATCTGGCAAGTTTGTGAGGATTCCACAAGAAAATGTTTGTGATTTCCTCGTGCCAGCACATAATAGAACCTCAAGGCATGAGAAGTTATTGGCAGTCAGTTCAGATCAGAAGCACTGGGACGCTGAGCTTTGGGGGAAAAACCCTTTCCATCCTAATTCTCTGAGTGGGAAGCCTCAGAGAAGCCTCCCTTCCTCCTGCCTTGCCCCCTGGCATCCAGCGTCCTCGGCTTACTGCTAATCACAGAAACAGAGCATAAAAAAAGGCACCCAGGTGCCAGCATACTTCTCCAAGGGCTGAATAGGATTTCATAAACCAAAAAGAGCCTACAGCTTCCAGCTGTGGTATTGCCCTGCTCTAATTTCCCTAGCAGCAGCGAGGACAATGAAGCTGGGAGTTTCCCTTTGAGGGAACGTTTTTTCCTTTCCCCCCATCCTCCAACAGTGGTCTTCAATTACAGTATGTGATGCTTGGATACAGGGAGGCTAAGGGAGGTGGGCAGGGAAGTGACCCCCTGAAAGGCATCTGCAGAAGCAGATTAGAGAGCTCCCACAGACACTGGAGCAGTCTCTGAGCTCATGGAGGGAGCCCAGGGAGAGGAGGCAAGAGCAGGGGGAAAAAAAAGGCAGCCCCTCCTTGGGCCTGATGATGATTAATATCTCCTCCCTGATGAGATGAGGCGGGCTTAATCACTTCGGTTAATACAGAATCCCTGAGGGCCAAAGATGGGGGCGTGGAGGGAAGTGGGGGAAGGGATGAGAATGCTTTGCCAATACCATACAAAGGCAGAAAGGGACACCCTGAATGGACAAAGACAGGATTTCCTCAAGGCTCAAAAGTTATAACGGAAACCTGCTGGCTGAGACAGCACATGAGACTACACGGTATTAGGTGTACTTGGCGCTTTTCATACCAAGATGACTGGATCAATTTGGTTACACATGCTGATCTCAAAGACTGGATGGTCTCAGCAGAGACTGTCACCCCCTGCAATCTTAAGGCCCCAGTAAAGGTTATTAGCTCAGGTACGGCCTTCCAACTCCACTCTCCATGGACAGCTCCAAGCCATGTTCCAAAATAAACCTCAAGAGGCACCTTCTTCATGAAACTTTCCTGGACATCCATCCCCAGAGAGTTATGAGTCTTTCCTTCTGGACTCCCAGAGACAGGTATACATACTTCTAGTACAGTAATTCCTGTGGATTGCATTTGGGAGCCATTTTCCAAAAAAAGATTACAACTCTTAAGACTTGAATGTTTGCTTCCTATCATCCTATAACTTTCCTTATCCATTAAACAATATCTCTATCACCTCATCTCCTGCTTTCCTCCAAGGATCCACTATCTTTGAGGAATAAGCACACAGAGAAAGGTCATTATCGCCCAAGACCACCAACAGAACAATTTTTTTTTTAAGGGCAAGGACCATGTCTCAAAGTTCTTTGTGTCTTCCTGAGACTCTAGTCCAGTACCAACCACACACTAGGTTAATAAATATTAATATTGGTTGCACCATCTAAATAACAGGAGAACAGAGGAATGAAAATAGAGGCGTCAAAACTGAGAAGGATGCAGGTGAGGAAACCTCAGGATCATGATGAAATGTACAAATATATCAGGGGTAACACAGCCCTTACCTGTTCAAAAGTATTAAGATACTCCTCAAAAGGTGGTCATTAAAAAAAAAAAAAANGGATGGCATCAGTGACTCAATGGACATGAGTCTGGGTGAACTCCGGGAGTTGGTGATGGACAGGGAGGCCTGGCGTGCTGTGATTCATGGGGTCGCAAAGAGTCGGACGTGACTGAATTGAGGGCCTCTTTTAAAGTCAATCTTCTCAAAATCTGTCTTAGCTTTATCAACTACATTTATTTAATATTCTGAATCCATTGTTGTCCTATCAACAACTGATTAATTTTTCCATTTTCAATGGGTGTGGTTCATGGTGTCCCAAAACAATTACAGTAATAACATCAAAGATTAATGATCACACAGCAATCCCATTCCTGGGCAAATATCCAGACAAAACTATAATTATAAAAGACACATGCACCCTTTTGTTCATAGCAGCACTCTTCACAAGAGCCAAGACATGGAAACCTAAATGCCCATCAACAGAGGAATAGATAAAGATGATGCGGTACACACACACACACACACACACTCACACTCACAGAGGAATACTACTCAGCCATAAAGAAGAACAAAATAATGTCATTTGTAGCAAAGTGGATGCAAGTAGAGATGATCATATTACATGAAATAAGTCAGAGAAAGACATATACTATCTGATATCACTTACACAGGGAATCTAAAATATGACACAAATAAACTTATCTACAAGATAGAAAAAGACTCACAGACAGATGACTTGTGGTTGCCAAGGCAGCTGGGGAGGGACAGAGCAGGAGTTTTCGATTAGCAGATGCAAGCAGAGACTGGATAAACAAGGTCCTATTGTATAGCACAAGGAAGCATATTCATAGTATCCTGTGATAAACCATAATGGGAAAGAATATAAAAAAGAATGTGTGTGTATATATATATATATGTATAACTGAATCACTTTGCTGAACTGCACAAATTAACATTATAAGTCAACTATACTTCAATTTAAAACAAGAGATCACTAATTGCAGGTCAACCTAAGAATAATGAAAAAGTTCGAAATATTGCAAGAAGTACCAAAATGTGACAGAGACAAAGTGAGAAACTGCTGTGAGAAAACAGTGACGATAGATTTGACGTAGGGTTGTCACAAACTTGCAATTTGTTTTTTTAAAAAATGCACTCTGCAAAGCACAGTTAAAGCTAAGTGCAATGAAATGAGGTCTGCCTGTAGATTAGTCCTGGCAACACTGTAGTTCACCAAAACCAGAACCAAAGTTGATACATTGTGCAATGACACGGCTCTCTCAAGTAAGTGTAGAAAGAAAGTTAAAAAGTGGTTGATACAGGACCTCCTCCACAACTGAATCAGCCCCACTGTGGACAACATACAGTACGGGATTTGAAGAGCCCCAGAGCCAGTCTGAACCTTCAAGGCATTTCCAGGCTGATACGAATACAAGTATCCAAAGAAAAATCAGCAGCTGAACATCAAATGTGATTACCCGAGGTTGGCTATAAGCTTCTCTAGGGAATGGAGACTTTCCTAANAGAGCCAGTCTGAACCTTCAAGGCATTTCCAGGCTGATACGAATACAAGTATCCAAAGAAAAATCAGCAGCTGAACATCAAATGTGATTACCCGAGGTTGGCTATAAGCTTCTCTAGGGAATGGAGACTTTCCTAAATGTCCAAGTATGCCCAAGCCAAGTACAGAATGCTGAGCCAGCAATTACACCAGACTAGGCTGGGCTGTGAGTCCTCAGAGAGGCAGGATTATGGCTGAAGCACCAACACACTCCCATCACTCAAGACTGTAATTTCTCACCAAGCCACAGGCAGGAGCGGGGGAAACAAAGTGGGAGGGGCTACAGGGCACCAGGATGCTGAGTGAGGCAGCTGAGTCAAGAGCCCCTGAAAGCAGAAAAAGGGCAGCAGCACTGGGAAAACCTTGGGAAAAATCCACCTTCCCAAGACCCAGGGCTGGAAGGAGAGCGCCAAGTAAGAGCATCTGAGCCTGGATCCATGCAGAACCTCCAGACAGAACTTCTGCTCAGGATCTAGAACTCCTGGCTCAGAGTCCCAGCTTCAGCTCTGAACATCCATCCACCAGTGAGAAACGTGCCAACTGCCACTGACTCGCTGAGTTTCTGTGTTTAATGTCTCAGTGGCCCGGTCTCCTCCCCTGTAAGATAGGGGTGACCACGGTTCCTCCCTACATGCAGAGATTGTGCAGTTCAGTAATTTACAAGAATGGTCCCTAGGGGCCAGATGGCAGGCTCCCCAGTCTGAATCCAAGCTGAGTGACCTTGGACAGAGTAATTTAACCTCTCTGGGCTTTGGGATCCTTACCTGCAAGTGGGCATATTAATAGGACTGACTTCAAGATGGTTGTAAGGATTGAATGAGTGAATCTACAGAAATTACACACCCACATCCAGCAAGTGTGTTGTGATGTGCTATAGTAAGTGTTCACTAAATTAGTGGTTATTATTATTACAGATGATAATTACATTCTTTCCCATCACTGCTCCCTTAAAGGAGGTGAACACTTGCAGAACAACCCCTGTACACCTAGCACCACACATGCAAAGCTCACCTATTAGCTCATTTAAATATCACAACCATTCCCCAATCAGTGATGAGGAGCAGAGGGTCAGAAAGGTCAAAGGTGGCTCCTACCATGCAGCTCGCGAGTGGCAGCATCAGACTACGCACCCTACGTGCTATCCCATGCACTACCCACCCTAACATACCTCTATCCCACCTGACAAAGTCACAGCTGGCACTCCAGGGCTACTTCAACCACACTTTTATGATAAAAACTGTAGTACAGTATAGACTTCATTTTGAAGTTGAAAAAGGCATCCCATCTTTTTTTCTTTCCACATTACCTTTTTTTTTTCCCCTAGGAAGGATGGTTAACCCTGGAGTCCTAGCTCACCTCCATGCTGGGCATCACCAGTTCAAGTGTCCCAACACCCAGGTGGGAGCAGGGTAGGGGTGCTGACTGTTAGGTATTTATTCTGCTCTCTGTCCGAAACCAGCAAACGATCGCCTGCCTCACCCCTGTTTTCCTTCCAGGCCTCTCCACCTGAAACCCACTTGCTCCCATCAAAACCTGGAGTCATCTTTGATTCATTCCATTTCTCACCTCACAGCCCAAACATCCCCCCAAGATGCAGAGGCTCGGGCTTCAAACCCTGTCTCCTCATCTCCACTGCCACCACCTGAGTTCGGGTCACCTCACCGCTCACCTGGATGAGTACAGCAGTCACCTAGCTGGAGGCCTGGCCTAAATTCTTACACCCCTTCAGTCATTCTCCATAGAACCAGACTCTTTGGAAACACACCAGGCATGTTTGGCTGGATATAACTGCTAGAGTTGTCCATGTCCTAAGCTCTGAAGCTATGACTAGGTTGACTTACAGGATTTTGCAGGAGTGATTAAATTAATGCACAGCCTGAGATGCAAAATTACCCTAGTTATCCAGGTGGTAACGTAATCAAAAACGTCCTTATAAGGCGGGGGGCAGGAGGGTCCAAGTCAGAGCGATGTCATGATGGAAACAGGTTGGGGTGATGTGATGGCTGGTTCTGAAAGTGGAGGAAGAGACCAAGAGCCAAAGGATGCAGATCACCCATGTAAACTGGAAAAGGCAGGAAGGAAACAGGCCCTGGAGGAAGTCAACGCCGCAGACATTTCGATGTAAGCCCAGTGAGACTGACTTGAGATGACCGATCTCTAAGCTCTAAGAATAAATCTGTTGTTTCAACAGAAGGACAGTCTAGTTGAGACCATATGTTACAGCAGCCACAGAAAACTAATACACATAGTCTTGCCTTCAGCCTAGACTCAGGCAGACAACCTGTGGACTTTAAAAGTGTCCAAACTCCTCTCAGTGGCCTGTCCACGAGGCATCTGCCGAAGTCCCCAACCTCATCTCTGACCCTGTCTCCTTCTGCTCGTCCACCAGACGCATGTGCCTCCAGTAGCTTTTCCCATAGACATCCAGTCCCGTCTAACCTCTGAGCAACTACGCTTGCTCTCTTTGCTGGGGTGTCGTCCCCACTCAGGTGGCTCACAACTATACTTCAGGTGTCAGTGCAAATGTCACTTCGTCCAAGTTCTTCCTCATCACAACATCCAAAATGGTGCATGCAGGTGTCATTCTCTTGTCTATAAGTTAACTTATAAGCTCCATGGGAACTGGAGTATTTCCAAAGTACTCAAGTGTGCCTGAGTTACATTGAGCAGGTCCTCAGTGAATTTTTCTTACGTGAATAAGTACGTGAGGCTTATGAAATCAACACAAGACTGCAGGCCCTGCTTCTCAGTGCCTGGAGGTGGATGGATAGCACAGGAAAGAGTGAACACTGGGGGCTGGGAAGAATAAGGCTTGGGGAAGAGCCCTGGGAGGGCAGTGTGGCTTGAAGCTGGGCCTTGGAAAGTGGGCTGGAGCTGGGAAAGTGAAGGTGTGAGCTCAGATTCCGAAGCTACTCTCCAAATGATGCAATGAGCCGTGTAATAAATTCAGAAATTCTCCTATGGAGCTAAATATCTCCACCATCTATCCCGCAGACCTCAGCTGTATTCAGAGGGAGGAGGCATTTATCTTTCTACTTCTATCCTAGCTCCTCATGTGGACCAAAAACAGTTTCTTATTTCCAAATGCCTTCCCTATTTCTAGAAAATGAAAACGGACTCAATAGGGGAGCCCTGGGAAATTACAATCTGGCAATGAAATTCTACCTGTCCTGGGAACTCTGCTCAGTGTCATGGGGCAGCCTGGATGGGAGGGGAGTTTGGGGGAGAATGGATACATGTATACATATGGCTGGGTCACTTGGCTGTCCAACTGAAACAATCACAATACTGTCAATTGGCTAAAACCCAGTACAAAATAAAACATTTAAATAAAAGAAGAAAAAAATTCTGTCCTTTGTCCGGCCAGCTCACCTTTATATGTCATAGTTTCCTTCATGATATATTCCATCTGATCTCCATAATCACTCTTAGAGGAAGTCAGGGCGGAAAGTATCACTCTCATCCTACAGATGAGGAAACTGAGTCCTTGTTGTGCCACACTGCTATTTGGTGATGAAGTCCATTCTAGGCAGTAATGACTTAATCTTGGATGAGATGTATTCAGCTTTCCCAGATCCACATTTTCTCTAAGAGGAAGACAATGCTATCCTCGCTTGACCTAGAGCTGCTGCAGAACTAATGAGAAAGCCCTGACACTTACGAGCCGGTGACCCCAAGCCATCCACTTACCCACTCTCTGTTCTCATTTTGCTTTTTCCATTATGCTGGCCATGAAAACAGTTTGAATGCATGCAGATGAGCCCTCTCCTTAATATTTATTGGCCAACAACCATGTGCCAAGAGATTTTCTTATGCTATATTTTATTTGCAATTACAGATCTGAAGTTCATCGATAAATGACCCCATCAAAAATAAATGCAATAAAAAAAGGAGTAGGAATTTACGGAGAGTCCAATATACATCAGCTGCCTGCCTAAATCAATGAAGAGACCTTCACATAAATCTGGATGGGAGATAGGGTGGTTTCCATTTTATGTGAGAAAACGGAGGTTTAGAAAAGGGAAGAGACATGCCTGGGGTCACACAGCTGCTACATGCGTGGCACAGATCGGTCTCAAACTCAAAGCTTTCTGGCTGCAAAGCCATGTCCTTCCCAACTCTGACCTGCTGTCCTCACTCCTGGGAGGTGATGTTCCTGACAGGCACTGGAGAAGCTCAGAACACTTAGGACACCTTTGAATTTTCCTTTCACCCAGGCTGTTTCACTCCTGTGTCTAAATCTCTAACTTCTGGTACATAATGACTGGTACAGTGCTCAGAAAAGAGAAGGACTCCATGCAGGCTACTGATTAGAACAGAAAGGAAGGAGGACAAGGCGACGGGGAGGGAAGCAGGAGGCTGAGCACCAGCAGTTAAGCGCAGGGCTCCGAGTCTGACAAGCTGGGTCTGCACGAACTGGCTCAGTGACCAGGGGAGGTTGCTGAACATGATCTACAAGAAGGGGATGATGGAGACAGGGGCTGAAAACAGTGCTCAGAGCAGACGCTGGCCAATGTTAAGATCTTTCAAAATCACTGCAGATGGTGACTGCAGCCATGAAATTAAAAGACGCCTACTCCTTGGAAGAAAAGCTATGACCAACCTAGACACTATATTAAAAAGTAGAGATGTCACTTTGCCAACAAAGGTCCATCCAGTCAAAGCTATGCTTTTTCCGGTAGTCGTGTATAGACATNAGAGAGCGCTTTTCCTTTCTCTGTGAGGCAGCTAAACACATGTAGCAATGATTCATTAAAGGTCTGTCACAGAACATCAGATTAGTCATGGGAGAGGTTTACATGGACTCAGATAACTAACTGCCTATTTATTCCACACGGTGATAAACCCTCAACCTGACTAACCCCTCCACCAGGCAAACGCAGGAAACCCCGGCAGACACCGTGGCTCTACCTTTTCCATTTTCCTGCCATTTTGTACACCATTTTCTGTTCTCTTTTTAAAGCTAGAGAGTGGGTGGAAGGCCAGTGTGGAAAGGAAAGCCTACTGGCAAACAAGGAGGACGACAGCATTTGAGAAGCTCCTGGTCGGGAGTCGTTTCTGTTGTTGTCGTTGTTGTTGTTGTTGTTTTAACCACGAACACAATTACATCAAACCCACCTGCCTGAGAACAGCATCTCTTCAGGGAATCCATCTGGACTGCAGCATTAGAAAAATGATTATTTCTAGAAAATTGAAAGATGGTGTATTTTCATTGGCTGCTATGAAAAGGGTTTCATGGAATTGGCCTTGGAGGCTGTTTGTGTCTTGTGGGGAGGGTTAGATTAACCAGCACACACCTGAGAGGGATTTGTGTGGACTTCGCACTGGTGCTCAATGGCTGGAATAGGATTTTACAGAGCATATGCACACACACCCCGGCAGACACGCACACACCCGAGGAAAGCTGCCTCTGACAGCCCACACCTGCTTCCCACAGCCGTCAAGCTCTGAACTCTATGACCTCTCTGGCAAATTCTGAGGAGGCAACGTTTCAGAGATGGAGAGAGGAACACGTGACATTGAGGTGATGCAAGGTCCTGGCTACATCTGGGTTGGGGTGGGGGGACACAGAAGATGGAATCGTCTTCATTTTCTTGGAGACCTGCAAGGGTCCACAGAAAACCCACCTACGGGGGCCGGGTTATAGGGGACTACCTGTGTCTACTGCCACTGTTGAACAACTGTAAAAATTTTGTTTTAATAAATTTTAATTTTAGAACAGCTTTAAATCCACAGAATTACTTCAAGTTAATACAGAAATTCCCATATACCCAACATCTAGCTCTCCCCCCTCCCCNGACAGCAAGGAGATCAAACCAGTCAATCCTAAAGGAAATCAGTGCTGAATATTCATTGGAAGGACTGATACTAAAGTTCCAATACTTTGGCCACCTGATGCGTAGAACTGACTCACTGAAAAAGACCCTGATGCTGGGAAAGATTGAAGGCAGGAGGAGAAGGGGATAACAGAGGATGAGATAGCTGGATGGCATCACCAACTTGATAGACATGAGTTTGAGCAGGCTCCAAGAGTTGGTGATGGACAGGGAAGCCTAGTGTGCTGCAGTCCATGGGGTCACAAAGACTTGGACACGACTGAGCCACTGAACTGAGCAGTAAGGACAAGAAGGGAAACCACCTCACAGCCAGGAGGAGAGCGATGATGTCACCTGGGAATGAAACTAGTGAGGAAACGGAGAAAGTACACAAGTCCAGGGTCTCTTTCTGATTACTACATGTCCCTGAAGGATCTGGAAAACAAGGCAGAGATTATTTGGGGCAGAGGAGTGTACCAAAGGGAAACGCAGACTCTTTTCTGCTCAGACAGGCATCAGGGCAGGACTCTCTATGAAGAGAGACTGGTGAGAGAGAAGCAGAAAAATTTCATGAATACTCACTCCCAGAGATGTTTACTTACCCTCCCCTTCACGCCACTCACTCAGAGTGTTTACCTAAAATATGAGAGGAAGTCGTGTGTGAGATGCTCCTCTCTCTCCCGACCTGTCTCCCTCACAGCCACCCTGGAACCAGCCCCGGGGGTGCCCTGCTTCTCCAGGCATGAAGGTGTCTGCATTCATTTCTGGACTGCTGACTTCAGGAGTCCTGGAACCCTAACTGTCTCCAAGTCTCTCTGGAGCAAGCCGGGGAAGCATCCTAGGGACCACAAACCACAGGTACAGCTCCTACGAAGGGAAGGCGAGGGCCTAGCTACCTTACTGCTCAAGACGGGCTGACCCTCACCTGTCCCCAAGGACTGCGTCTAACCAGCCACTGGGTCAGAGGCAAGCAAGGAAAAGGCATGCTTTGAGAAGCCAGAAAGGTGAACACAACTGAGCTCCCTGAGCCTGCAGAAGTTTGAATCTAGTCGCTTTTTCAAGTATATGTGAAGGTTACACTTGGAAATGACCAACTTTTCCCAATCTCCATGGAGAGCGCAGCAAGAGGAAAGAATTTTACTTAGCAAAGAGGAAGATCAATAATGTCAATTATAAGGACTTCACTGGTGGACCGGTGGATAAGAATCTGCCTGCCATTTCAGGAGACACGGGTTTGATCCCTGGTCCTGGAAGATTCCACATGCTAAGGGGCAACTAAGCCTGTGAGCCACAACTACTAGGGACCAAGTGTTGGAACTATTGAGCCTGCAGGCTGCAACTCCTGAAGCCCGTGTGCCTAGAGCCTGTGCTCTGCAACGAGAGGCCTCCACAATGAGAAGCCCATGTACTGCAACCAGACAGTAGCCCCCGCTTGCCACAGCCAGAGAAAGCCCGCACACAACAATGAAGGCCCAGTGCAGCAAAAAAAAACCAAACAAAAAAAACCCGTTTTTTAAAAAAAATTATGTCAATTTAAGAGTTAAACAAAACCTTGGAGAGATCTCAGTGAACACAGCTGCAGGGTTAAATCTTTTTCTTTTTTAATGCTTTCTTTTTTCTATTGTGGTAAAAGTCACATAATACAAAACATACTTTTTCAACCATATTACAGTTCAGCGGCACTAAGTACATTCACATTGTTTGCAACTCTCACCATCATTGGATTTTTCACCTTCCTAAACTGAAACTTTGTCCGCATTAAACACTAACTCCCCGTCCCCTCTCCCCACTCCATCCCTGGGGAAACTGGCATGTACCAGTGTACTTTCTGACTCTATGAATTTGATTGTTCTAGGTATGCTTGGGTTAAATCTTAACTATCACTTACTAGCTCTGGGAACTTGAGCTGATTATTGAACTTTCCTGTGCCTCATTGTCCTCATCTGCAAAAATGGGACTATCAGTATCTACCTTATGTAGGGCACTTCTGAAAGACACACGAGTTAATACAAGTCAAAGATTAAATGTTCCATAAAGAGCAGCTAATATTATCCTCATCTCTGGCACTTCAATGCCTATTAAGCATCTACCTTACCCCAGGTATTGTGCCAAAGACTAAGGATTCAGAGATGACTACAGAAAGGCGAGGCCTCGCCATCTGAAGGGTGTAGAAATCAGAGGAAGTACTAATGACAATTTATCCAGACTTCATTATGCAGCAAGCACTTTTCTAAGTAATGCACACTATTAGGTCTACACAACAACCCTGAAAAGGAGGTAAGTTATGTAAGTGAGGTGCAATTCAACACAAAGGGATTAACCGAGGTGCAAATGATAGATTGGCTGAGGAGAATATCAGCCTCAGGAACCTGGTGTGAGGACTAAGACTTAAATGTCGAAGGCGACAAAGCTGCTTTGTGAGACAAACAGCAGGCCCTCCATCAGCACTGTCATCACCGGCCTGATTCCACCTTATTAAACCCAAGCCCTGGAGGCCGGGGCCTGAGGAGAGGAGAAAGTTCACCCACCCAGGGGTTTCAGCTGATCCAGGTTAAACTTCCCAAGTGGGCCAGAAGATAAGGATCACCTGGGGTCCTTGCTAAAAATGCAGATGCCGGGGCACCTCCCCTGCAGACTCTGGTTCAGCAGACCTAGCACAGGGCCCTGACGCTGTGTTTTTCCTAAGTACTGCCCCAGGGTGGGCTGAGTTGTCTGCATGTTTGACAGATGCCTAGGTGATTTTTAAATTTATTTCTTTTTGGCTACGCCGGGTCTTGGCTGCTGTGTGGGCTTTCTCTATAAACAGCTGCAGTGGGCCAGGACAGCTCTCCAGTTGTGGCGCTTGGGCTTCTCATCGCAGTGGCTTCTCTCGTGGAGCACGGGCTCAGTAGCTGTGGCACAGGGGCTGGGGGGCACAAGATCCCCACAGCATGTGGGATCTTCCCGGTCCAGGGTTTGAACCTGTGTCCCCTGCACTGGCCGGCAGATTCTTAGCCACTGCACCACCAGGAAAGTCTTGCCCAGGTGATTCTTATCTGGCAGTTTTGGAACCAGAGAGCCAGTTGACCTCCTTCCAGGCTGGAGAAGGAAATGCTCTCAGGTTCCTCCGAGGCAAGCAGCCAAAGGTAAGTCCAGATCGCAAGGAATAAGCTTCCCAAGGAGGAGACAGGATGAGGAAAGAGTCAGAACATAGGCCCTAAGAACCGGTCACAAAGCCTGTGAAGTGGGTCCTCCCACCTTTCCTGGCTTTGTCCACCCTCCCCCCTCCTCTCCCTTCCCTCCAGCACCTTGGTTGCTCCCTGCTTTTCTGCAAAGGCACCAAGCCCTCTACACATCCAGCTATCCCCTTCTGCCTGAAATGCTGTGCTTCTTTATCTCTGCCTGCATGCATGCGTGCTAAGTCGATTGAGTCATGTCTGACTCCTATGGAACTACAGTCCCCCAGGTTCCTCTGTCCAAGAGATTCTCCAGGAAAGAATACTGGAGTGGGTTTCCATGCCCTCCTCCAGGGTTCCCGACCCAGGAAATGAACCTGCATTTCTTACATCTCTTGCACTGGTAGGCAGGTTCATTACCACTAGCACTTCCTGGGAAGCCCTCAATTTCTGCTTGACTCTGCTTAAACATCACTGGAGAGCCCCTGTCCAGACCATCCTATCAAAAACGCCTTGTTCACCAAAGCTCCCCTGCTTTCTGTCTGTGGTGTGGATCACCACTCAGCAGACTATGAATTTATGAATCATCTCTCTTCCTGCCCTAGATAGTGAGCTGCATGAGAAAAGGCGGCACGCTTGTGTAATTCACAGCTCCGTACCTAACATCCTAAAATAGTGTCTGATGGTGTTAGCTGAAGGAAAGAACCGCCTTGGAGGAGTCACCTAAGGGTTCTGAAGTTCGATCACCTCATCTCAGAAATGGAAAATCCCCACTCCCTGATGGGGTAGTGGGAGGATTATTTAAATGTATATGGGAGAGCTTTGGTTAAACACCATCCTGATCCCTACCCTAAATAGCCACTATTGGTTCAATGCAGCAACTTCCTTCCAAGGCATCCGTGCAAGCTTCAACCCCAGCACTGGCTCTGTATCAACAGGAGAATTCATGATGGACAGGAGACGGGGCATGGGGTGCCCTCTGCTGGGCAAAAATGACAAATACCCACTGCCTGAACATCCCAGTCTAGAAAGAGAAGGAATCTGGCATTGTCAGTGTTCTTCCAAATAGCGTCATCTTAACACTTAACTGTTTATTCCTTAAACAATTTGCTTCAGATACATAGTCAGCACATAGAACCTGGCTGAACACAAAGTGACTCTAAAAATCTACGCCAGGCCCAACGGATTCCTTTTCATGGGCAGTGGCAGTGTTAGTTGCTCAGCCGTGTCTGACTCTTTGCAACCCCACAAACTGTAGCCCATCAGGCTCCTATCCACGGGATTCTCTAGGCAAGAATCTTCCTGACCCAGGAATCAAACCCAGGTCTCCTGCATTGCATATTCTTTACCATCTGAGCTACAGGGAAGATCAGGATAGAAAACCCCTATTCAATAGGAAGCAGTACCTCCTACTTTGGAGGAAACCATTTGAGTGCAGAGAGGTTAAGTCACTCTATTAAGGACACACAGCATTTAAGGGGAGGTTTGGGAATTCAAAGTGTGCTGACTCAGCTACAGCCCCCTCAAAAAAATCTTCAGATAGAAAATTGATTTCAGTTTGCATCGGAGGATGGTCCTTTCCTCTTTGTGACTCTAAATGTGTGTGAAATAATTTTCTCCAAACATGGCTGCTGGGTCCAGTTAGATGCAGGTGCATTTATGACCATGGCTGAGCCTGGTAGGCTACAGTGTCGAAGAGAGTCAGGGTCGAAAAGAGTCAGACACAACTGAAGCAACTGACCCCACACAGACACTATGTCTCCAGAGTCTCCCTGTCTCCTCCCACCTAACCTTCTGCTTTCTAACTGCAAAATGCCTGGAAATACAGATGGATAAGACATAAATAAATGGACAGTCACTGTTGTCTTCACTAAAAATGTTAATGAAGACATGGATATCAAGCAGTGAGATCAGGTCTTCTCATTTTATTAAGGAAAGCCAGAAATCATGAGTTTTGTATGTGCCATCTCCAAATTTTTTAACTGTTAGTAACAAATTCCAAAATGATGTAAAAGCAGTCAGCAGGCCAAATGCAACACACCTGAGCGGTGGTTCCAATTATACCACCGACCGAGGCTGTGCATGTAGTTCATTAGATCACACACTCTAGACCTCAGGTGCCTCAGTCAGCCCTGTTTATACCAGGTGGGTGATCTTCTGCATCTTTCCCAGAATGACCTTGGGGCTTCCCAGGTGGTTCAGTGGTAAAGAATCCGCCTGCCAATGCAGGAAACACAGGTTTATCCCTGGGTCAGGAAGATCCCCTGGAGAAGGAAATGGCAATCCACTCTTGTATTCTTGCCTGGGAAATCCTACAGACAGAGGAGTCTGGAGGACTACAGTCCATGAGGCTGCAAAGAGTCGGACAAGGCTGAGCACCTGAGCATGCACGCATGCATGCACAATGACTTTCTAACATTCTAGGAAAACTCGAGAAGGGGAGAAAACTAATACTCACTGCCATTCGATAATATGTATTCAACTTTACCCTGTTAACACCTGTATGAGCTACATAGTACATTCCCCTTCTCCTGGAGGAGAAACTGACCAGCAGTGACATTAAGCAACTTGTCATCACTGATTTAAGTGTCACCTGTCATTTATGGACACCTTCCCTTCACCATCAGCCCTTGCTCTAAAGTCCTTGGGCAGTTTTCAAAGGCTTGATCTGTTTGGGTTGTAAGCCTGCCTAGATGATTCCTACCGTCCTTTTGTGCTCTTAATTGTATGAGTCTAAGGCAGTGACAAAATGCAAATTGCACTGAAGGTCTGATTGAATTTTCTGCTTATTATTGGCTTATAATAACCTTGCCAGCCACAGAACATGGTCTGCCTTCTAGTCTAAGATGGCCCTGTTCCCTCACCACAGGGTTTTTGTCTTGTCCTTGCCTAGAACTTGGGCATGTTGACTTTAAAATGTCATCTACCAGTTGTTTCTGTATCTACAAGTTGCTGGGAGAGCAGTTTGCAGGGCCTTTACAGGCACGGCCTGGGTTCCAATGCTGGCTCCATTACCTGCTGGCTAGGTGAGCTTGGCCAAAGAAATAAACATCCCAAAGCCTGTTTCCTCATCTATAAAATGGAAAGGTGTGAAAGTGTTTGGAGGAATAAATGAGATTACGTATGTAAAATATCTAGCACAGCACATGGCAGACAGTAAGCCCAAAGTTAACCTGAGCCAGCTGGGGGTCAGTAAGCGACATTAGCAAAGACCAGGGGCGGCTCTCTCTTCTCAGTTTGGCTCTGTGCATAGAAGGACACAGGGCCAACCAGGGAGCGTGGGGACCATGCCCTGTGCAGAGGAACAGCATGAGGCTCCAGGCAGTGGGTGCTGTGCAGTGTGGGTCCAGTTTGCTAGATCTTTCCATTTTACTACTTAAGCCAGAAACCATGATCTTTAAGTGCCATCTCCAAATTTAACTATTAGTAACAAATTCCAAAATGGTAAAAGCTCTCAGCAAGCCAAACCCAATACACCTGCNGCAGCATGATCTAATTTGAACCAACTTTTAAGCTTGTGTCTGTTTATTGTTTCTGCACATTCACATCCAATTTTCCCAGCAACATTTGTTGAAAAACTATCCTGTATTCACTGAATTACATTTTACCCTTTGCCAAGATTCAGTTAAGTATATTTTTGTGGGCTCTTTATTCTGTTCTGTTGATTTTTGTGTCTATCCTTGTGCCAGTACCACACTGCTTACTTTAATATACCCCTGGATTGGGAAGCGGGAAGATACCTATGAGAAGGAAATGGCAACCCGCTCCAGTATTCTTGCCTGGAAAATCCCATGGACAGAGAAGCCTGGCAGGCTGCAGTAAATAGGGTCAGAAAGAGTTGGACATGACTTAGTGATTAAATAACAGCAGCAGCAGCCTTAGAATAAGTCTTGAAATCAGGTTAATGTGAATATTCCAATTTTGTTCTTTTTAAGAAATGTCTTGGTTGTTTTAGATCTTTGCCTTTTTGTATGAATTTTAGAATCAGCTTATTGATATCAACAAAAAAGCTTGTTATGATTTTGACTGGGATTACTTTGAATCAGTGAATAAAGTTGGGAGAACTGACATCTTAAACCTTCTAATCTGTGTACATTCTATCTCTCGCCATTTGTTATGGTAGTCTATGGTTTGTTTTATCAGTGGTTTGTAGTTTTCTGTATAGTAGATGTATACCTAAGTATCTTGGGTGGTGCTACTTTAAGTGATTTTTAGTTTTTAAATTTTAGATTCTAATTGTTCCCTGCTAGCATATGAGTAAAACTGACCTTTCATGTTGATCTTTATTCTGTGAACTAGCTAAATTCATTTATTAGCCTCAGAATATTTTTGTAGCTTCTATGAGATTTTCTATGTAAACAATCATATCATCTATGAATAAGGACCATTTTATTCTTTCCTTTCCGGTTTGGTTGCCTTTTATTTCTTTTTATGCATTTTATTCTTGTTAGGACTTCCAGTATATTGATGCCTTATTTATTAATTTCTTATTTACTGATCTAACTCAATAACAAAATAACCTACACTCTATTATGTCTTGACAGTACAACATAAGTCCACTTCTCTTCTGTTTTAATATAATGCGTATATACTGATAATTAAAAAATATTAAAAGTTCTAGGATGGAGATATGTGTGGCACTTGAAACACTGTGGATTTATAGCTGCATCACTGTGATTGGTAGTGTCCTGAATAGCAGTCTGAAGCAGTGAGAGAGCCACATGTAGTCTCTAGCAACTACTCAGATCTCCTGTTGTAGCCCAAACAGTCTTAGATAATCTGAGATAAATGAGTATGGCAGTATTCCAAGAAAACTATTTATGGACAGTAAAATGTGGATTTCATACAGTTTTAACATATCATGTTAAATTTTTTTCAAACAATCTAAAAATGTACACACCACTTAGTTCACAGACCATATTATAACAGGTGGCTGATCAGATTCAACCCATAGGCTGAGGTTTGTCATTTCCTGATCTTTGTGCTGTGTAAAATATAGAAAGAATGGAGGGAAGGAATAAATGTTTCACAAAAAGATAGTGCCAGGCTACTAATCTGCCATACATTCTTCTGAGAGAGGGCAAGTCTGTGTATACTTATGTGTGTACATGTGTGTGTGTGTGTGTGTGTGTGTGTGTGTGTGTGTGTACATAGGTGAGTGTATTGTGTACATATTTAAGTGTGGTCAAGTGTATGCATATGTGTTTTATGTGTATATCTAGGTGTGTGTGTTAATATGTATATATGTGTGTGTGTGTATGTGTCTTTTATGCATGTTTGTGTGTTTGTTTGCATTGAGTAAAAACTCAGGAACAAATACTGCCTTTTTCCCACAAGATGTATGAACAAATGTGTGTTGAAAATTTGGGAATGCCTTATATTAGTCATATCTTGACTTCAGAATCTAGTTCAAAATTATACTTTATTATCCTAACAGAGTCTAGATATGTCTCTTTTAATAGCATTATTCTTTTGGCCAGTGGGCCGGAAACTGTACTGTCAGAACTATTCAGACAGTTTTGTCAAATTTCGTGCCAATGTTTAAATGTCTCCAAGGCATATTTCTATTTACTTACTCCTAATATTTAAAATATTTTATTAAAAGCTATTTCTTTTTGTGTATAGTGTCAGAAAGTGTTCTAATTTCATACTTTTGCATGTGCCAGAATACTGGGATAGGAAGCCATTCCCTTCTCCAGGAGATCTTCCCAACCCAGGGATTAAACCCAGGTCTCCCACATTGCCAGCAGATTCTTTACTAGCTGAGACACCAGGGATGCCCCAATCTTTAAAATCTTTTATTAAAAGCTATTGCTTTTTGTGTGTAATATCAGAAAGTGTTGTAATTTCAAACTTTTACATGTAGTTGACCAGTTTCTCAACACCACTTCTTGAAGAGATTTTTTTTTTTCATCTGTTTATTTTTGCCTCCTTTGTCAAAGATAAGGTGTCCATAGGTGCATGGGTTTATCTTCAGGCTTTCTATTTTGTTCCATTGATCTATATTTCTGTTTTTGTGACAGTACCATACTGTCCCGATGACTGTAACTTTGTAGTATAGTATGAAGTCAGGAAGGATGATTCCTCTAGTTCCACTCTTCTTTCTCAAGATTGCTTTGGTTATTCAGGATCTTTTGTGTTTCCATACAAATTGTGACATTATTTGTTCTAGTTCTGTGAGAAATACCATTGGTAGTTTGATAGGAATTACATTCAATCTATAGAAGATCAATCTATACTGATTCGTCTAACTCAAGAATATGGTATATCTTTCCATCTGTTTATGTTATCTTTGACTTCTTTCATTAGTGTCATACAGTGTTATACATACAGGTTTTTGCCTCTTTAGGTAAATTTATTCCTAAATATTTTATTCTGTTTGTTGCAATGGTGTGAATGGAATTGTTTCCTTATTTTCTCTTTCTGATTTTTCACTGTTAGCATATAGGAATGCAAGGGATTTTTGTGTATTAATTTTATATCCTGCAAATTTACTATATTCATTGATTAGCTCTAGTAATTTTCTGATTGTATCTTTAGAGTTTTCTATGCAGAGAATCATGTCATCTGCAAACAGTGAGAGTTTTACTTCTTTTCCAGTATGGATTCCTTTTATTTCTTTTTCTTCTCTGATTGCTGTGGCTAGGACTTCCAAAATGATGACTTGGGAGAATGGCATGGAAACATGTATATTATCATATGTGAAATGAATTGCCAGTCCAGGTTCAATGAATGATATAGGATGCTCAGGGCTGGTGCACTGGGATGACCCAGAGGGATGGTATGGGGAGAGAGTTGAGAGGGGGGTTCAGGATGGGGAACATGCACACCCATGGAGAATTCATATCAGTGTATGGCAAAACCAATACAATATTGTAAAGTAATTAGCCCTCAATTAAAATAAATAAATTTATATTTTTAAAAAATTGGAAAAAAAAAGCAGAAAAAAAAGAACTGTGTTGAATAATAGTGGTTAAGAGTGAGCATGCTTGTCTTGTTCCTGATTTTAGAGGAAATGCTTTCAGTTTTTCACCATTGATGATAATGTTTGAAGTGGGTTTGTCATATATGGCCTTTATTATTTTGAGGTATTTCCTTCTAGGACTACTTTCTGAAGAGTTTTTATCATAAATGAGTGTTGAATTTTGGGTCAAAGGCTTTATCTGAATCTATTGAAATGATCATATGGTTTTTATCTTTCAATTTATTAATATGGTGTATCACATTGATTAATTTGCATTTATTGAAGAATTCTTGCATCCCTGCGATAAAGCCCACTTGATCATGGCATATTAGTCTGTTTAATGTGTTGTTGGATTCTGTTTGCTAGAATTTTGTTGAGGATTTTTGCATCCATGTTCATCAGTGATAGTGGCCTGCAATTTTTTTTGGATGTGTGTGGCATCTTAGTCCGGTTTTCGTATCAGGGTGATGGTGGCCTTGAAAATGAATTAAAGACCTAAATGTAAGATGTTCAGTTCAGTTAAGTTCAGTCACTTAGTTGTGTCCGACTCTTTGCGACCCTGTGAACCACAGCACGCCAGGCTTCCCTGTCTATCACCAACTCTCGGAGATCACCCAAACCCATGTCCATTGAGTCGGTGATGCCATCCAACCATCTTATCCTCTGAGAAACTATTAAACTCTTAGAGGAAAACAGGCAGAACACTCTCTGACATAAATCACAGCAAGATCCTCTATGACCCACCTCCTAGAGTAATGGAAATTAAAACAAAAATTAACAAATGGGACCTAAACTTAAAAGCTTTTACACAATGAAAGAAACTGTAAGCAAGGTGAAAAGACAACACTCAGAATGAAAGAAAATAACAACAACAACAACAACAACAACAACAAACAGTTAAAAAAGAATTAAGCTCCAAAATATTCAAGCAGCTCATGCAGCTCAATACCAGAAAAACAAGCAATCCAATCAAAAGGTGGGCAGAAGACTTAAACAAACATTTCTTCAAAGAAGACATACAGACAACTAATAAACACATGAAAAGATGCTCAACATCACTCACTATTCAGTTCAGTTCAGTTCAGTCGCTCAGTCGTGTATGACTCTTTGCGACTCCATGAATCGCAGCACTCCAGGCCTCCCTGTCCATCACCAACTCCCAGAGTTCACTCNAGATGTGTATAAGAGACAGGCCCTGTTCCCTCGCCACAGGGTTTTTGTCTTGTCCTTGCCTAGAACTTGGGCATGTTGACTTTAAAATGTCATCTACCAGTTGTTTCTGTATCTACAAGTTGCTGGGAGAGCAGTTTGCAGGGCCTTTACAGGCACGGCCTGGGTTCCAATGCTGGCTCCATTACCTGCTGGCTAGGTGAGCTTGGCCAAAGAAATAAACATCCCAAAGCCTGTTTCCTCATCTATAAAATGGAAAGGTGTGAAAGTGTTTGGAGGAATAAATGAGATTACGTATGTAAAATATCTAGCACAGCACATGGCAGACAGTAAGCCCAAAGTTAACCTGAGCCAGCTGGGGGTCAGTAAGCGACATTAGCAAAGACCAGGGGCGGCTCTCTCTTCTCAGTTTGGCTCTGTGCATAGAAGGACACAGGGCCAACCAGGGAGCGTGGGGACCATGCCCTGTGCAGAGGAACAGCATGAGGCTCCAGGCAGTGGGTGCTGTGCAGTGTGGGTCCAGTTTGCTAGATCTTTCCATTTTATTACTTAAGCCAGAAACCATGATCTTTAAGTGCCATCTCCAAATTTAACTATTAGTAACAAATTCCAAAATGGTAAAAGCTCTCAGCAAGCCAAACCCAATACACCTGCAGGCCAGAGGCAGCCAATTTGTTTTAACAAGTGATAAACAGAAACAGTGTTCCTGCATGGAGAATTCCATGGGTAGAGGAGCTTGGCAGGCTACAGTCCATGGGGGTCACACAGAGTTGGACACGACATGACTGAGCAACTCACACACAAACAGAAACTATCGCTATTGCTTCCATTATGGTTATAGTTTTAAGTAGTACATAGCCTTTTCATGTTTTCTATCCCCTATAACACAATAAAGGCTTCTTTTCCAGGCACCAGGGCTTTATCAAGATGCATTTTTGTTGACTAAAGCAGATAGGACCATTTATCCAACGTGATTTGGTGTCCTTGATATGAAATAATACCACTTTAATATTAATTGGAGCTATGTTATTGCCAGAATTCGGGAAGGAATACTGGTCTTGTTGCAAATGGATAAACACACTTTTAGAATTAGGGTTTTATGAGCAAATTTCAGAACTTGAAGTCAGAGCTGTGATCAGACTCTCACAGGGAGAATATGTGTCCAAATGATGAGGTATAGCATGAAGGAAAAATGGAAATGTGGTTGCATAGAAATGTTAAACATCTATCCCCAAAGAAAAGTCCCATGCTTGAAAAGCATTTGAATTTCAAAATTAAACAGTGACATAGATTCGTAAATCGCAAAAGTTAATAAAATCCTTCTCCTCTGAAAAGAATGCAAGATCTACACCATCTCTTCAAATTCAGGTACTTATTTAACAAAGCCTGCATAGGTTTTTTTTTCATTAAACACACACACACACATACAGGAAAACAAATCAATGAAAAACTGGATGAGCTGTCAAAGTGAACACACCTGTATAATCGTATAATCAGAGGTTAACAAGTAAATTCAATTGTTGCCAGCACACAAAGTCTTTTATCCTGCCCCAGTCTCATCTCCACCCCTAAGTTGACTGTTTTCCCATATAATTGAAATCATACAGTATTTATTCTTTTGCGTCTGGCTTCTTTTGCTCAACACCATGAGTAGATTTTCATTGCTCTGCTATATTTCACAATATAAGTATGCCACTACTGATGTGTTTATTTTTACTGTGGACAGGCATTTACACATACCATGTAAACCTCTTCTTACTCTTCTTCTGTGCTGATAGAGACACATTTCTCTTCGGTAGATGGCTGATTTAGGTAGGCGATAGGTTTAGGTGATAATACGAAGAGCACCCCCAATAGTTACACAAGTGGCTCTCATTTACTTAAAACTGATGTACTCAGCCATCAATAGGTTGATGAAATCCCCCTCCTTTTGCTAAATTGGTACCTGAAACTAAAAAATCATTTTCAGACCAGAACCCTCGAAGAGCAGAAGTTCTGGGCCTTTTATTTCAGAAAACCTTATCCCATCACTGGTTACTGATGAAGCATCTATTACAGACAAAGTATTAGGGTCAAAATTGAACAGGCAAACACGCCTAAATACAATGCCTTTTTTCATGAGCGCTAAGTCCTGCTAGACATTCATGTATCCAAATGATTGAAGTCAAAACTCCTGGAGCAGGATGAGATGTCTTTACGAGAAAGCAGATGGTACAACACCCCTTTGCTTTGTCTCTAAAGAAAAAGAAGAAGATGGAGGGGATGCAGGAGTAGAGGGCTGCAGGGGAGGAGTATGGAGGACCACATAATGGTTCCCCAATTATGTGCACATCCTAATCCCCCCAACCTGTGACTATGTTATTGTACATGGCAACAACGACTTGGTGGATGTGATTAGATTAAGGATTCTAAGATGGGACAATTATCCTGGATTATCCAGATGGGCTCAACATAATCACAAGGGAGGCAGGAGGGTCACAACTGGAGAGAGATGTGACCACAGAAGCAGAGGTCACAGTTGGAAAGAATAATCTGAAGATGCGACCCCTCCGGCCCTGGAGATGGAGGAAGACGCCACAAGCCAAGGAAAACGGCAGCCTCCAGAAGAGGAATGAGGCCAGGGAAACGGTTTCTCTCCAGGGGCCTCCAGAAAGAACCAGCCCTGGCAACATCTTGGCTTCAGCCCAGTGAAACTCATTTTGGATTTCTGACCTCTGAAACTGTAAGACAGCAAATTTGTGTTTGAAGCCACTACATTTGTGGTAACACACTGCGGTAGCCACAGAAAACTAATATGGGGGGCTGTGGAAACCAGGTTTCCTGACGCCTCACCCAAGGCTCTTGCTATGAGCTCTTCCAGGAGATGCAGCCAACTGAGACTTCAGGGTCATTTTCTCCACCCCAGCAGGACCACTGATAGTATTTTAAGGTTAAAAGCTGGGTGTAAGAAAGGAAGAGGTTGCCTTAGCAACCATTTCACAACCAGATAAAATCGTAGACCTCGACAGACTTGGGCTACACTTTCACATTCCACGACATGAAGAGATGCTTTTTGGCCCAAGGTAAGAACCGCTGACACACACAGCCCCACTGTGCCCTGTGTTCAGGGCACTACTTGCAGCCTTCTCGTTTGCACATTCTCATCCTTTGCAGACTTTTGCTTAAGCTCAGCACTAATGCTATTAAGCCCTGGCTAGAAAAGCCTTTCATTTCTGATCTTTTTTTTTAAAAAAAAAATCAATAAAACTTTGATATTACACTTCCCATTTCATTTCCCATTCAGCATCCTATGTTCTTATACCTCATAATATCCTTATTAAGTGATACATCGGGTCCATCAGCAGGAAGGCAAAAAATGGTTTGGCTGCCATCAAAGCTGCCACACAGCCCAGCCTCGGGGGCTAATGAAACCTTTAGCAAATTACCCACTAACACCTTGTCTGAAACGCACAAACCTCCTGCATCAGGTCCGGGCTGAGGGATGGGGCAAGGGAATGTGGGGCTGGGCAAGTGTTATGTTTGGACAAGCCCCCACCTCCCCTACCCCACTGCTCACGTGCCCCGTGGTCCCCCATAACGAAAAAGCAAGGAAAACGCTTTAACTTACAACTCCTTGGTTCTCACTGCAACTCTTCAAAATGGTCCAGTGCCAGGACCTCATTTTCTCCTATTGAAATTTACAGTAACAACTTGTAAACCATTCATTTCAGGAGGAGCTTGTGTTGACAGAGCGCATGAACAGTGAGGGCAGGCTTCAGGAATGACAAACATGGGTGCTGGCTGAAATCAGCCGGGAATTAATATCCTGTGGCTGTTCATGGTACTGCTTTTAAATGTTCTAGATGCTACATCTCTGAAAGTGTCTGCTTTAAAATAACACCCGCAACCCTCACTGGCCTGCCTCCCATGACCACAGGAAGTGCCTGTGCGGAGCTGGTAATAAATGCTCCGAGGGCACCATGTGTGAACCATTTTCTGAGTGGCTGTAAAGCACTCTTCTCCACCTGCTGATAACTCAATAGCAGCTGCATGCCATCTCCTTGATGGGCAGAGAAGAAAGAACCACTCCCATGCCCACGAGAAAAGGCGATTCTGGCAGAAAATAACAGGCAGGATCTAAATTCAAAGAGAGATATGTTTAAGCAGAACCAGTCAAGTTCCAGAATTAACATCCCTACCAAAAGGCAGGTGCGGCATCCAGTGCCATATCCTGAGGCCTCAAAATCAGAGAGGCTCAGAGCACCAGGAGAAGCCCTTGTCTGCACAGGCTCCTACGTGCATGCGTACGTGCTAAGTTGATTCAGTCATGTCCAACTCTATGAACCTATAGACTGTCGCCTCCCAGGATCATCTGTCCAAGGAATTCTCCAGGCAAGAAAACTGGAGTGGGGTGCCCTTTCCTTCTCGAGGGGATCTTCCTGACCCAGGGCTCAAACCCATGCCCCATTATGTTTCCCACACTGGAGGCAGGTTCTTTACCACTAGCACCAACTGGGAAGCCACATGGGCTCCTGCTGCCCTTAATAGCAGAATCGTTTCCAGGCAACATTTACAAAGAACTGAGCAGAGTGATGCCCAGGCTTCGGGGATGTGATGATCAGTAAAACAGTCTGTTGTCTCAAGAATCTCACACACAGGTGGCTAGAAAGACACCAAGCAAGCAAAATATCCCTTGGTGAGTTGAAAGTGACGATGAACACGGGCACTAAAGGAGCAGGCTGGGAGGAAGGGTTGTGGAAAAGAGAACTGTATCTTGGGCAGAAAGAACAAAGTGAAAATGAAGATGAGTTTTCTCAGGATGTTCGATGAGGCATCCTCACCTGAGTGAAGACAGAAATTATAGACCGAGAAAGCCTGTGAAAGACCCCAGTGCCATGACAAGGACTCTGCCGTTAATCAGGAGGCAACAAAGATAGCTGGCAACACGCAAATCCTGAAGAGCACACATTCCTTCGCTCATTCATGCATTCAGCAAACAGTTCTGGCATACAGTAGGTGCTGGAGATGGAAGAATGCACAGGGTAAACCACTTGCCTCCTGATGCTTACAGTCAGTAGCTGCTGTTCAGTTGCCCAGTCGTGTCTGACTCTCTGCGACCTCATGGACCACAGCATGCCAGACCTCCCAATCTCTCACCATCTCCCGGAGTCTGGCAAAGTTCACGTTCATTGCATCAGTGATGCCATCAACTATCTCCTTCTCTGATGCCCTCTTTTCCTTCTGCCCTCAATCCTTCCCAGCATCAGGGACTTTTCCAATGAGTCTTCGGTTCACATCAGATGACCAAAATACATCAAAAATGTCATCAGATGGCAAAATACAGCCAATAGAGAAATACAGTCAGTAGAGAAGACAGCAATTCCAAACACAAGAAAAACCAAGTGTCCTGAGTATGAGGGAGGGGAAAGGACAGGTAGTTGGGGGTGGGGGCTGCAGCAGAGGAAGCCAACCTAGTTAGGGGTGAGGCGCTCTCATGTTTACGCTGAGACAGGAGATTCTCAGGTGGCCAAGCAAAGACGGGAGGGGAAGGAACAGCATATGCAAAGCCCAGAGGACACCGAGCACAGAGGGAAGTCCAGCGTGGCTGGACAGGAACGCGAGGAGGGTGTGAGGACATGGGGCTGCAGGGCAGACGAGGAGCAGAGAGGTGCTGTGACTGAGGGTGGAGGAGACAGGTAGGAGAGCCAGCTGCTGCATCAGACCTGACCCCAAAGGATGAACGTGGAGAGCAGAGCCAGTGCATCAGAGGTGGTGAAAGTGGGGGAAACAAAAGACACAGCTGCACGGGGCCAAGATCAGACGTTACAGGATACTGCAACCAAAGGAAGAGAACAAAGGCTCCATGCTTGGAGCCTGCAGCGTGGGTAGCTGGGGATGTTAACCGAGATGGTAGAGGAACACAAGTTGTGGGAAGACACGGAGTCAGCAGCGTTTAGGAATCTGGGGAATGAAGCAGCAGCAAAAACTTCCCCCGATGGGCATTCTTAACCAATGGTCACTGGCTTCTGACAAAGAGCTCCAGGAAGGAAGATTTCAATGCTTTCCCAAATGGTGAATTCTAACACCTGGCAAAGGAGTTAGAAGAGGTATTCTTTCTTACACTAAGAAAACGCCTGCTTCCTAACTTTTACGTGCTGATCCTGGATCCACATGTGCGCGTGTGCTAAGCTGCTCTGATCATGTCCAACTCTTTGCCACCCTGTGTACAGCAGTTTGCCGGGCTCCTCTGTCCATGGGATTCTCCGGGCAAGAATACTGGATTGGGTTGTCTTGCCCTCCTCCAGGGGATCATCCCAGCACAGGAATCAAACCATGTCTCAGATCTCTTCCACTGGCAGGCAGGTTCTTTACCACTAGCGCCACCTGGGAAGCCCCAGAGCAAATCACAGACTTTTTCCTCCTCCTGTCCTATTTCCCATTAACTGGAGAAGATTTTGGTCATTTCCAACTCATTCACATCTGATGCTTAGAATCATAAACATGTAGAATGTTGTGTCCCAATAGGTGAGCTTCACTTTGATAACATCATTTCAAGCAGAAGGAGAAGAGAAGCATGATTATGCCCCAAATTACCAGCTACTCTGAGTTGATTTTATACTCTGAGTCCCTGACTCCATCCCTTGCTCTCTCAATATATCATGATGTTGTGTGTAATCTGACTCCAAAATCATATTCTATCTAAAAGCATCCACATCTCAGGAAGAGTTCTAGGCTCTGTTCTCAGATCATCCATCAAAATTAGACAGGGTTGAGAAATAAATAAACCCACATAAAGTCCGAATTCAGGCAACAACTCTGTCCCTTATTTATGGTTCCACCTGCCTCGAGACAGAAAACTCAAGGGTGTCAATAAATGGATTGCAAAGTTGTTATGTTTAGCTATAAAGAAAAGACTGTCTCTGCAGGCCCTTTTGGAAGTGTACTGATGCCCGCGGCAACTGGCAGGAACTCCAAGGAGGAAATTTTTGTTTCTGAATAAACATTCAGGCTTTCTAGAGCCTCAGGATCTCTGGGTCAGGACCAGGCAGGCAGTTCCCCCTGTGCAACTGCCCTGATGATCACCTTCCGTCTGCACACCTCTCATCCCTCCCTTCCAGGCTGCTCATCCCAGCACTGGACAGAATGACCCTACTTAGGTTGATCTTGACATCTGGCTCCCTGTCACATCCCTCCATAGATTCAGGGGCTGTCAGAGTAAGCCCAGTCTCTCTTTCAGATGGTGGTCCTTTGACAGTTTACTGAAACTGGTCATATACATCTGGAGCCTATGTTTCTCCAAGGTAAACAGCCCCATTCTTTCCACTATTTCGGACAAAATAAGGTTTGAGATGGCACTGCCATTCATCTACATTCTCCTAAATGTGCTGACTTATCTAGATTGCTGTCAAAGTGTAGCATCCAGAAATAAATGCAGTGGCCTGGCTATGGACTAACTGATACCTGGTAAAAGAAATGTGTCACCTTCATCCTCCTAGCTAGAAAGTGAAAGTGTCAGCAGTTCAATCATATCCGGCTCTTTGCGACCCCATGGGCTGTAGCCTGCCAGGCTCCTCTGTCTATTGAATTCTGTAGGCAAGAGTACTGGAGTGGGTTGCCATTTCCTTCTCTAGAGGATCTTCCCGACTCAGGGATCAAACCTAGGTCTTACTTCTGTTAATGTACCTGGATCAGTTAGTTCAGTCACTCAGTTGTATCCGACTCTTTGTGACCTCATGGACTGTGGCACGCCAGGCCTCCCTGTCCATCACCAACTCCCAGAGCCTACTCAAACTCATGTCTGTTGAGTCCGTAATGCCATCCAACTATCTCATCCTCTGTTTTCCCCTTCTCCTCCTGCCTTCAATCTTTCCCAGCATCAGGGTCTTTTCAAATGAGTCAGTTTTTCGCATCAGGTGGCCAAAGTGTTGGAGTTTCAGCTTCATCATCAGTCCTTCCAATAAATATTCAGGCCTGATTTCCTTCAGGATGGACTGGTTGGATCTCCTTGCAGTCCAAGGGATTCTCAAGAATCTTCTCCAACATTACAGTTCAAAAGCATCAATTCTTCAGCATTCAGCTTTCTTTATGGTCCAACTTTCACATCATACATGACTACTGGAAAAATCATAGCCTTGACGAGACGGACCTTTGTTAGCAAAGTAATGTCTCTGCTTTTTAATATGCTGTCTAGGTTGGTCATAACTTTCCNTGGATTGTAGGCCACAAGGCTTGTCTGTCCATGGAATTCTCCAGCAATAGTACTGGAGTGGGTTGCCATGCCCTCATCCAGAGGCTCTTTCCAACCCAGGGATCAAACCCAGGTCTCCTGCATTGCAAGCATATTCTGGGCTACCAGGGAATCACCCAAACTACCATAAAACTCAGCAATCCCACTACTGGGCATATACTCTGAGGAAACCAGAATTGAAAAAGACACATATACCTCAATGTTCATTGCAGCACTATTTACAATAGTTAGGACATGGAAGCCACCTAGATGTCTGCTGGAGATGAATGAATAAGGAAGCTGTGGTACATATATACAATGGAATATTATTCAGCTATAAAAGGGAACATATTTGAGTCAGTTCTAATGAGGTGGATGAACATAGAGCTTATTATACAGAGTGAAGTAAGTCAGAAAGAGAAAGACAAGAATGGTATTACAACGCTTGTATATAGAAACTAGAAAGGTGGTACAGATGATCCTAAGTGCAGGGCAGCAAAGCAGACAGAGACATAAAGAACAGACTTTTGGAGTCAGTGGGAGAAGGAGAAGGTAGGATGATTTGAGAGAATAGGACTGAAACATATGCATTATCATATGTAAATTAGATAGTCAGTGGAAGCTTGATAAATGATGCAGCCCACTCAAAGGCAGGGCTCTATGATGGCCTGGAGGGATGAAGTGGGGAGTGAGGTGAGAGGGGATTCAGGAGGGAGAGGACATATGTATGCCTATGCCAATTCATGTTGACATATGGCAAAAACCATCACAAATATTGTAAAGTAATTATCCTCCAATTAAAGTTTAAAAAAGAAGGAAAAAAAATCCATCNGTGGGGAGTGAGGTGAGAGGGGATTCAGGAGGGAGAGGACATATGTATGCCTATGCCAATTCATGTTGACATATGGCAAAAACCATCACAAATATTGTAAAGTAATTATCCTCCAATTAAAGTTTAAAAAAGAAGGAAAAAAAATCCATCACTCTTCCTGGAAGTTTATGTGACTTAGTTTTATCTTCTAGTTTCAATTTGGTTTTCTCTTTCAAATATGTTATTTAATTTTCTAAGTGTTTGGTGGCACTATGGATAAAGGGGGAAAACATCAAGTGTAAGAAGCTTTTTCTCATTCTGTATGACTGTATGCGGGGGTGGGGGGTGGGTAGGGTGGACAGGTCAGCACACATTTTGTTGCCAATTCCATATGTGAAATTCATGGGATACTCAGAAAATAGTGTATGCCTCAATCTACTCAGCTGGAAAGTTGGATTTTAAAAAATGGCGTGCAGAGAGAATATGGAAGTTATGGTGCCTGGCAATTGAAGTGGACTGTAGGAGATTCCCAACACATTACTTCTCTCAAATGATGAGCACTCCAAGTAATAAAACAAGGAGAAAAAGGTTATTATCCAACACTGCCTTAGTCAACAAGAGGGTTTCCTGCTGTCTGTGGACACAGAGGGATGAGAAAACATGAAGTCACTGNTCTGACCACCCTATCTCCCAGCCCTGTGAGCTTGCCTCATCTTAAGGAGTTACCAGGTACAGCAATGTATAGCAATCACGTGTTAACGTGTCTCCTCCATGACACTCTGAAGGTTCAAATCTGTTATCACCGGATTCCCAGCACCTAGTTTAGCACAGATGTTAAACAGTCACAAAATGTTGGCTGAACAGATAAGTGAATGAATAGATGAAAGAATGCATGAAACATTTGACTCCATAAACTGCATGAAATAATCCCTGCAGGACTCAACCTTTTTCCCATTAGCACAGCGATCAGCCTACAAAGCTGGTATCTGACATTTGTGTAACCTCCACTATACTGCTGCATCCAGAGGCACCTTATTTTTATCTTTGTATTTACCTTTTTGTCCTCCCATCACTGACTCCCTGCAGTTTTCTCTGTGTGTGCATGCTAAGTAGCTTTAGTCGTGTCTGACTCTTTGCAACCCTATGGACTGTAATCCACCAGGCTCCTCTGTCCATGGGGTTTTCCAGGCATGGACACTAGAGTGGGTTGCCATGCCCTCCTCCAGGGGATCTTCCTAACCCAGGAAAATGAAGCCATGTCTCTTTATGTCTCCTGCATTGGCACGTGGGCTCTTTACCACTAGCACCACCTGGGAAGACCCAAACCTAGACAAATCTTTCCCTGTGATGGGGCATCAAAATTTCATTGTTCTACAGAGTAAGAAGTTGGGATTAGAAGACTTGGAGCTTGTTCCGAGGACTCCAGGGTAGCTAGTGTTCCTTCTTCCCTCCACCCCTCTCCCTGTGGGAAAGCTTCCTTCTTACCTTCGAAGCTCCCGGCAAACAGGTAAAGCCAGGTGATGGCTGGGATGCAGAGCAGAGTCAACGAAGCAGCCAGGAATTTCCGTCTCCCTCTGCAGACCCCCAGCATCCTCTCAGAAGTGGCAGGCCCTAATCCCAGCGCCGTGTCTCTGCCCCGAGCGTGGCGTCCTCAGCCTCCCTCATAATACTTTCTGAAAGGAAGAGCAAAGAGGAAGGGCTGAGTTCTTAGAACTGTCAATGGATGCAAATTGCAGAAGAGAAATATCCTGCAGATCCTGAGAGTGGTTCGGCTCATCTACAACTTCATCCCAAGAGATGATGCTGCAGTCTTGCAGTCTACCCAAACTGCAAGAGTTCTTTTTTTTTTCTTGTTGTTTTTAATTAATTTATTTTTTAATTGAAGGATAGTTGCTTTACAGAATTTTATTGTTTTCTGTCAGACCTCAAAAAGAGTTCTTTACAAAATAAATGCAGGATGAAACGAACTATAACAGACACCCCCCACTTTGTCTCAGTCTCTCTCTCTCTCATGCATATGTACACAGACAAGTACATAGGTGAGTTGTGAAGCCTGGACTAACACTTATTAAAAAGAGTCCCTAGTAAACATCTTGTAATTACCAAGCACTAAACAAGGGCTGCGTTTTCAAAATTGACCAGAACAAGGGATGGCTCTAAAGAGCACAGTCTAACAAGAAAAACCAACATCAGGAACCCCAAGAATGTGATGACTGGGATTTTCACGAACCAGTGAAGCTGATCTGTCTGTGTTCGGTCAAGAAGGCAGAACAGTCCCCATGTTTCAGCAGAGAGAGATGTAGAAGGCCCATCAGGCTGATGAACAACACACTCAAGGGAAAGGAGACTGGAGAGGCCCCAAGATCATGGTTGGGAGGCTGCACCTCAATCACTGTGGAAAATCCAGAAACATTCCACAGGGGCTGTCTTTATAGTTTTACCTCTTTCACCGGGAAGATGTCCAGAAAAGCATGAAACAATTCAAACAGATCAGAGAGGAGAAGACAGACAACCTACAACAGCCTGCAGAGGGACAACTGTAGACCACGCAGAAGGCCAGTAGAGAGAGGACCAAAGAAGAGGCAGAAGGTCAGTTCAGATGGACTAGAGGGCCCAGGATCTTTCACCCCAGTACTTGACCAGGAAGGGACATGACTTATTAAAAAAAATGTAAACGCCAGCAGGTCATACAGTCTCATCTCCTCCCAGGTCCTAACACGGACATCACACACTGGCTGGAATTGAAAAGTCCACATGGACACAGGGTGGACAGGTACAAAAGTCTACAGATCCCTAAGGAAGGGACGGCCATGGAAGAGCTGGTTTGAATGTTCCCTTGGATGTATCCCTTAAACCCTATGGGAAAAAGGTCTGGTTGAAGTGTCTCCTTCCCCACCACCCTTGGTGCTTTAAGAAGGCAGGTGCCCCCTCCGATCACCTCACATTCACTAAGACTTAGCCTACTGCCTGTCACCTGCAGGGCTTGCTGACTGTCTGTTGAACAAATAAACAGAATTGTATCCTAACCAAAGGCGACCCTCTCAAGCTTCAGGAGTCTGTGTTAGGCAAGTTGTTGGCAATGAACGCCTGATGGAGTCAATCTCAGCGGTTAAGGCCAAGCTTTCTTCTGCAACCCTCTGATGGGATTTCCTGAATGGCTCTTTCTAGAAACAGATCAAAGACCACAGGGCTAGAGGGTGTGGATGAGGAAATAAAACCTGAAAAAGCAAAATCTCTTTAAACAAGGAGAATGTTGACTTGAGAAGTACCTCTTAGGGAAGTTTTACATTCTGAAGCACAGGAAAAAAACCCTATGTACAGACTCCGCTAGTCCCTAAGAAGGAGGATGGAAGATATGCTGAGGGTCTCTCAGGGAGAGGGAGTACTGGCAGAGGCTGTGCAGTTAGAAAGATCTGGATGCAAATCTGGGTGCCACACCTGAAGAGCCGTGACCTTAGCAAGTCCCGCTTCTCTGTGCATTGTGTGCTAAGTCACTTCAGTCATGTTCGACTCTTTCTGACCCTATGGACTGTAGCCACCAGGCCCCTCTGTCCATGGGATTGATTCTCCAGGCAAGAATACTGGAGTGGGATGCCATGCCCTCCTCCAGGAGATCTTCCCAACCCAGGGATCAAACCTGTGTCTCTAATGTCTCCTGAATTAGCAGGCAGGTTCTTCAACATTAGAGCCACGGGGGAAGGCCCCTCTTCTTTGGAGAAGCTTCATTTTTTTCCTCTATAAGATAAGCGATGTCTTCTGTCGGGGAGGGTGGTTATGAGTCTTAAACGAGAGCACTCTAGAATAAGTGACTAGCAAAATGATCAAGCACCTGGCAGAGGTGACCCTAACCCCCTTCCAAAATGCCAAAGAGCAGCCTTACTTATATTATTATCCCTCCACATGGCCACTCTCCCCAGCCCCCATAGAGCTTGGTTTAAAAAACAGATCTCAACCAGTAGGTCTTCGGAGAAGGCAATGGCACCCCACTCCAGTCCTCTTGCCTGGAAAATCCCACAGGCGGAGGAGCCTGGTGGGCTGCAGTCCATGGGGTCGCTAAGAGTCAGACATGACTGTGTGACTTCCCTTTCACTTTTCACTTTCATGCATTGGAGAAGGCAATGGCAACCCACTCCAGTGTTGCTGCCTGGAGAATCCCAGGGATGGGGGAGCCTGGTGGGCTGCCGTCTATGGGGTCGCACAGAGTTGGACACGACTGAAGCGACTTAGCAGCAGCAGCAGTAGCAGCAGTAGGTCTTGCCTGACATTCCACAGGGGTGTTTTAAACCTGAAAGACCTGCCTACTCAATTCTCCTTCAGGTGGGTGTCCTTGTTCAGTTGCTCAGTCATGTCTGACTCTTTTGCGACCCCCTGGACTGCAGCCTGCCAGGCGTTTCTGTCCATGGGATTTCCCTGGCAAGAATACTAGAGTGGGTTGCCATTTCCTTCTCCAGGGGATCTTCCTGACCCAGGGACTGAACCCGTATCTCCTGCATTGGCAGGCGGATTCTTTACCACTGAGCCACCAGGGAAGTCCCCTTCAGGTGGTACCATTATATTCAAATCACTTTTTCCTTTTCTTTCTTTACAGTTCCCTTAATGATAAAGAAAACCAACAGTAAAGAGCACTTATTATCTGTCACACACTTTCCTATGTTTTTTACCTGTTTAACTCTCAAACTAACCTGAGGTAGGTATTAATACTATTTTTCCTCCCCATTTTATGGATGAGAATACTAAAACCCAGAAAGATGAATCAACTTGCCAAAGGTTACACACATCTGGGGCAGAGATGCCTCAAGCTTTGCTCTCCTTAAATAATTCATTCTATCAACTCTGCCAAGGGGCATTTTCCTTCTGATCAAACTTAAATCTCTCATTTTGAATCTAATGACTATTTTCTTTCCCAGGGTCAAACATATCACCATTGTTTGCTCCCATTCCACAAAAAAAAAAAAAAAAAGTTAGACAAAAATATAACTGGAAGGCTATGGAAAAGTTTATACTTTAGGGAAAAGATGGAACCTATATGGAGCGGAACTCAAGTGGCATTAATATTTAAATAACATTTTTTAAGACTCTTTATAACACTTATTTTTGTCCTCTCCTCTCTCCATCTGCAGAAGTTAATTTCAACTGGCACAATTTGTACAAAGTTTTAAAACCAAGTCTAGGGTGGTTTGCATTTTATGATAACACTGGCATCTGAAATTAAACCCAGCAGGTAAAAAATATTCCTTCATGAATTTGACTTTTTTTTTGAATTTGACTTTTAAATGACACCTCTGTGCACTAAAAACACATTTTAAGGAAAAATCTCAATTTATATCAGAGGTTCCTCCAGGAAGTTAATACTGGAATCAACACAAGAAGAAGAAAGGAAGGAAAAAAAACGGAGGTAGGCTGCAAATTACATCCCAAGCATGTGCAAATGTTCATGTATTAACTAGAAAACCAGTCTCTAAACTGTTCTTGCCTGGGGGAAGGGAGAAGGCCTCACTTATTAACCCAGGTGTCTAAGAGTCATCTGTAAATGCTCCTCTCTCAAATCCAACATTCAATTCCTTGGCCAACACTCCTCCTAAGTATCTACTCCATTTGTCTTCTCCCATCTATCTTAACCAATTAATTTCAAATCTACCAAATACACTGTATGTGCCAGAAAAATGATCATAATCTGTTAAGCCATAAAAGTAGGATTCAAAGTTGAACATTAAATGTGATTGCAAGTATCCTTCATCCAACATGATAAACTGTTTATAAATGTACAAATGCTATCATAGCTATAGGTATGAAAAATGTATGTGTTGAAGGTTATCTCTGGGAATAGCATATGGGTAATTTCAACAAATATGAACACATATTTTTCCTAAGTAGTATATAAGGAGCATGCCTTGCTTTTATCACTTAAAAATATTTAAAAACTTAAATCACCATGATTTCTTGTTGTATTGCTTGTGATTCAAAATACCTCTGTGTGGACAGTGTAGTATATATGTGTTACTCTTTTGTTGCATGCTAGGGGCAGTCAGTTGACATCCGCAAGATGCCAGTTGGGAATATACCCTCCATGGTTGGCTGGTTACCACTCAAAAGACCAGTCAGAGGCTTACATTCCAAACACTGCTGTGTTCAGCCATCTCTCATCAGCACCAGAGGCTTTCCTTTAATTAGCATCATGGATATTAGAAATGGTTCTTCATGGGTGTTCAAGATGGCAGATTTTCCAGAAACATTGCACATGAAGAGGGAATAAAAATCTAAGTAATCTTTAAAAAAAAAAATCAACACTAAGGAATTCAATGGTCAAAATCCAAAGGAATCACTTAGGATCCAAACACGGATCCCACAGACATGTAGCAGATAAGGGCCACTAATTTGCCTCACTAAAAGATTGACCAAATCCTGAGAGTCAAGTATTGTCACTCCTATAGTAAGCAGACAAAGAATTGTCTTTCACTGAGCTTGTAATACAGGTCCTATAGCAGAGAGGAAGCCAGGTGGCTCAGTGGTATAGAATCTATCTGCCAATGCAGGAGATGCAGGTTCGATCTCTTGGTCAGGAAGACCCCCTGGAAAAGGAAATGGCAACCCACTCCAGTATTCTTCCCTGGGAAATCTCACAGACAGAGGGCTATGACCCATGGATTTGCAGAGTTGGATATGACTGAAAATACATACACCTACCCCCACAGACACACAGCAGATAGACAGCTGACTGATGTTAGCTTGGCTATTACCATTATTCATACTATTGCTGGTATGACATCCTCATCTCATGTCTATACCCAAGCCATCCTCTCATACACAGCCCCAGAACCTGCAATGTCCTTCCTCCTCTGCTGAACCTCAGGAGGAATTTCAAATCATTGCTGTTCTCTGGAACCCTCCAGCAAGTCCTGGCTTGATGGCATTCCTTCCCTTTTTTTCTAAATCCCAATAGGTGTCAAAAGCACATTTCCTGATGACATAATTGTTTTCTAGTCACTTTCCGTGCATTAATCTCTCTGCATCAGATCAAAACCCCTAAGGGCAAAGAATCCCAGTCTTCTACCAGTAACTAAGACAGAAGTTTATACTTAGCTATCTCAACTCAAAGTGTGGTCCCTGAACCAGCAGTAATTGTAGAAATGCAGAATCTCAGGCCCTATCCCAGCCCTACTAAGTCAGAATCTGCATTTTAACAAGATCCCAGGTGCTTCAAGCACACCTTACTGTTTAAGACACCTGTACTCAAGCACTTGGTAAATAACCAGTCAATACCCAAAGCTGGCCTTCCACTGAAACCAAGCAGGAGTCTGTGGGGCTCCTGGGCACAGAAGCCTTTCCGTTTCTCTCGTTTCTTGTTTGTAGGGAGTAGATTCCAGCCTCCGTGAGCTTCCCTGAGTTTCAAAGAGCAAATGTGAACAACTGCTAATCGGGAAAGGGAGACAAGAAAGAAGCAGTCAAGAAACAAGACTGCAGCCTTGGGGCAGGGTCCTGGTTCCACCTCAAGGGATACACATAACTATATCTTTGAGTTTTTTATAGAACCAAAACTCCCAGCAAAAGGTCATCATACACATGTGCTCAATAGTGCCGACTCTTCGTGACCCCATGTACTGCGGCCCACCAGGCTCCTCTGTCCATAGAATTTTCCAGGCAAGAATACTGAAGTGGATTGGCCTTTCCTTCTCTAGGGGATCTTCCCGACCCAGAGATCAAACCCACGTCTCTTGCATGGGCAGGCAGATTCTTTACCACTGCGCCAATGGTAGGTATTAGCATTCTTCATCCACGAACCAGAGACACTCATCAGGAGACCACGTGAGGCCAGATTAAAGGAGTGCAGGCCCTATACACACTCTGTTCCTTATTAGCAACTCTACCTTTGAACCACTGCTGTAGAACTCCTCACCAAATCCCTCTGGGTTGGGACACACTGTTTTGATATGCGCGAGCCCGCTGTGTGTCACCCTTTGGCTGGCAAAGCAATAAAGCTATTTTCCATGGCACACCGAACTCTGTCTCTGAGATTCGATTCAGCACCAGGGCACAGAGGCTGGGTTTTCAGCTTCACCACCTTGCCTAACCTAGAGAAGGAAAAATGGCAACCCACTCCAGTATTCTTGCCTAGGAAAATCTCATGGACAGAGGACCCTAGCAGGTTACAGTCCATGGAGTTGCAAAGAGTCTGATGCAACTGAGCATGTACGTATCTCTCTCTTACCCCTTACCTTACCCTACAGGGACCAGCCANAGTATTCTTGCCTAGGAAAATCTCATGGACAGAGGACCCTAGCAGGTTACAGTCCATGGAGTTGCAAAGAGTCTGATGCAACTGAGCATGTACGTATCTCTCTCTTACCCCTTACCTTACCCTACAGGGACCAGCCAGTGCAGAAAAGAGCACCATTCACTTCCTGGACTTCTTTGACTGCATATTTACCACAACAGTTCTCTGGCAGATGGTAGCAGGTTTCTAGAAGGAAAAGTGTCTAATTAAACAGAAGCATCTTAAGGACTAATGGTAGCTCTGATTATCCATCCTCTGTGTGTGTGTGCAAAGTCACTTCAATTGTATCTAACTTCTTGTGATCTTATGGACTGTAGCCCACCAGGCTCCACTGCCCATGGTATTTTCCAGGCAAGAAAGTTGGAGTGAGTTGCCATTTCCTTCTCCAGGGCATCTACCTGACCCAGGGATCTAACCTGCATCTCTTGAGTTGCCAGCATTGGCAGGTAGATTCTTTACCACTAATGCCATCTGGACCCATCCTGACCTTCCATCAAAACTCTTCTTACACATTTGAATAATGACTGAACAGTGCCGACATCACCCACAGAGGCATCATTTCAGGCATCTCACAAGGGGAAGATTAAGAGAGGCTAAGGGTGCTGAATTAGTTACTGGAAACTCTGGAACTCAAATTCTAGTATTTTCTGTAAAAACAGAAAATCAGTTCTTTGCTACAGGACACACCAGTGATGACCAATCTGTTCCTCCCCAGTCAGAGCAGATACCTCAGAGGGGCAAGCACCTGGTCCATTTTGGCCACTCCTGTTTTGTTTGTTGCCAGCACTGTATCTGGCATATAAAGATCAATAAATATGTATTGAGTGGGTCAAGGCATGAATATCTCAGGCACAGCCAGCAGCCTCCCTGGATGTTCATTATTATATAAATGATTCTTGTCACACAACCTCCAACCCACTCCTTCCTCCCCAATCCAACATGGAATCCTGTGGAACTTCTATTATGTGAGCAACAAATTCTGCTTTATCCTCAACTTCCCCTTGCTTCAGTCTACCTCCAGCTCTTGAGTGAAGGCAACAGCTGGCCCCTAGACCACTGCTTTCCCAGGAGAAAAGCCTTTCCCCTACTCTCTCAGGGCAAATACACATCAACTAGGGGGAAAAAACAAAAACGCAACCTAAAAGTTAAGAATTATGTGTTATTTGGTGGACTTCTGAATATTTCAGGCCCTGGAGGCAGCCTCTCAGATGGCTCTGGGGGACTGCTCTTGAAGAGGTAAGGGAGGAGCCAGGATGTATAGAAGTTTTGCAACAACAACAAAAAAAACCCAGGTAGTTGGATCATCAAAAGATTGCTGTTAATTAAAGAAAACCAGACATCTCGAGTTAATGAATATAGTGCTTTTCTAAGTATGGGAAGATACAAGGGTCTGGGCTCACTGAAGTCATTCCTTTGATAAGCATCTGAGCTATCTGAGGCCGGGATCCTGTTCCTGGCCGTCCGAGTCCCATCAGGGTGCACAGCTCAGGGCGGCTGCAGATGCTGAGGGTTTGATGGCCCCAACATTCTAAGTTTACTGATATGGCAGGTGGCATTCTGAGTCCACATACCTAAGCGCTAGGAATTTGGTCTTCTGAAATGAAATTTTTCCTGCCATATAGGTGGGCAGAATAAAAAAGGTCACAGCTATCAGCAATTTCTGGTCTCCTGATGTAAAGAAGGAAATGGCAACCCACTCCAGTGTTCTTGTCTGGAGAATCCAGAGACGGGGGAGCCTGGCGGGCTGCCGTCTACGGGGAGTCGGACATGACTGAAGCGTAGTAGCAGCAGCAGCAGCAGCAATGTG
>SJYV01039036.1:686845-742296 GCA_006410875.1 Neotragus pygmaeus
GTCCACCGCACCTGTCACCCCTTATAGGGACAGGAAACAGGGTTTGGCCCCAGACAGCTGAGGTGCATATGAAAGGAATGACTTCAGGGAGCCCAGAGGCTTGCATTTTCCCATACATAGAAGAACACTAAATTCCATGGCTTGGATCTGGTTTTCTTCACTACTTAACAAAAATCTTTGATGTTCAGACTGCCTGCCCCCTTTGTTGGAAACTAGTGTGTAGCTTGACTCCCTCTCCTGCCTCCTTGGAGCAGTTTCCTCAGAGCTACTGAGATACTGTCTCCCGGTCTTGAAGTCCTTAACATGCCCACCAAATAAAATAACTCTCTAATTTCAGGTTGTGACTAGTATTTAGTGCGCAGTCTCCACCCTCCTGGTTTCTAGCTGTCACTACAGAGTCTTACTGCCCCTCCCTTGAAGGAAGATCACTGCTCCTTGGTGACCCCCATGGTTCTCTCTGTCCTTGTCAGTCATTTGGCAAGACCTAGTCATGCTTCTCCTTGGAAGANGTCTCCACCCTCCTGGTTTCTAGCTGTCACTACAGAGTCTTACTGCCCCTCCCTTGAAGGAAGATCACTGCTCCTTGGTGACCCCCATGGTTCTCTCTGTCCTTGTCAGTCATTTGGCAAGACCTAGTCATGCTTCTCCTTGGAAGAAAAGCTATGACCAACCTAGACAGCATATTGAAAAGCAGAGACATTACTTTGCCAACAAAGGTCTGTCTAGTCAAAGACAAAAGTTGTCCAAAAACTGTCTGTCTGTGGTTTTTCCAGTAGTCATGTGGTCATGAATGTGAGAGCTGGACCATAAAGAAAGCTGAGCACCAAAGAACTGATGCTTTTGAAATGTGGTGTTGGAAAAGACTCTTGAGAGTCCCATGGACTGCAAGGAGATCAAGCCAGTCAATCCTAAAGGAAATTAGGTCTGAATATTAATTGGAAGGACTGATGCTGAAGCTGAAGCTTCAACACTTTGGCCACCTGATGTGAAGAACTGACTTACTGGAAAAGACTGTNACTGCAAGGAGATCAAGCCAGTCAATCCTAAAGGAAATTAGGTCTGAATATTAATTGGAAGGACTGATGCTGAAGCTGAAGCTCCAACACTTTGGCCACCTGATGTGAAGAACTGACTCACTGGAAAAGACTGTGATGCTGGGAAAGATTGAAGGCAGGAGGAGAAGGGGACGACAGAGGATGAGATAGTTGGATGGCATCACCGACTCGATGGACATGAGTTTAAGCAAGCGCTGGGAGTTGGTGATGGACAGAGAAGCCTGGCATACTGAAGCCCATGGGGTAGTGAAGAGTTGGACAAGACTGAGTGACTGAACTGACTGATAGCTAATTAACAATGTTGTGATAGTTTCAGGTGAACAGCAAAGGGACTCATCCATACATGCCATGTATACATTCTCCCCCAAACTTCCCTCCCATCCAGGCTATATCCAGAGTTCCAGGTGCTATACAATAGGTTCCTATTGGTTATCCATTAAAAAAAATAGTAGTATGTACATGTCCATCCCAGACTCCTTAACTATTCTATCCTTTTAGATAATTAATTTATACATTCCTTTTCTCCCCAAATGTCTTCTTTTCTGAACGGTAAATTCCAGGAGGTATTCCTTGAATGAATGGTCAAAAGTGCCAGGAGAGCCTCGGCAAGCACGCACCTTGCTGTCACTCTAGTCTTGTCCCCAAATCCCTTTTAAACAAAAGCCTGCCAGTGAGTGGTCTGACCATATGCCATCTGTAATATGAGAAACAAGATTCTCACAGTATCTCAATTAGGTCCTTGCAGTAATGGTGTGCCCTTCAGATCCTTTGTGATGTCTGAGGCTGCCTGCAAACTTCACTTGGGCAACTTCCTCTCCTTTCTCTGTCCCCGGAGGAAGAGAGCACTGGGCCTAGAGCATCCTCTTCCTTAAGGTTATCAGCAGTCACTTCCCTCCTCCATCTCCTTTCTGCACATCAGGCCCCAAAGCCTCAGTCTCCTGTAGGTGACCCTTTGGCCTATCAAACTGGCACTCTTGATGTCTTTTTTTCATTTAGAAAATGACATTTGGCCTGGGCGGCACCGTGTAAAAATTGGTCATATGAACTGCAAGAGTAACAGCCACATGCAATATGCTTTGAAACAAACGCTGACAACGTGGAGTTCACTGTGATTTAAGGTCTCAAAGGGTCCATCCCCGCCAGCTTACTTTGTCTTGATCCCGCTGTGGAGTCAATTCTCCTGCTGTGGGAAAATAGGTTCTTTTGCCCTTGGAACCACTGTGATGGCCCAGATCAAGGGTGGAGGCCTTCCTAGGGTCATGACCTCAGTATTTAACCACCCATCTTTCCAAAACTCTGCAGTTAGGACATGCTACCTACAGCCTGAGAGTTTTGACCATTTTGCTTCTAATTATGTTAAAATACAACCCCCAGGCACAGCATGATTTCATACAGACCTCATGGCATTTACAGAGGAATGGGAGTCAGGATCTGGGCTCTTCACATTGGCTGCAGGATCTCAGAAAGTCATTCAACACCTTGAGACCATCCATCTCTTTGTGTAAAGACCCATGGCAATATCAAGTATTAAGGATTGATGCAAGGATCAAAGGAGAGCAAATAAATTTCAAATACATTTATACAACAACATAAGATGCTATGTATTAATAGTAGTAATAACATTAAAATGAATTAGTTGAATTTTAGCTGCTTGATCAAATTCTAAGGATAGTGCAGAGACTACCGCCTCCTTGCTGTGACATCCACAAAGTGTGCAGAAAGGCATTTGAGTTCATCTGGGCTGCTACAGCAAAAATATCATACACTGGGTAACTTATACAGCAAGCATTTGTTTCTCACAGTTCTGGAGACTAAAAAGCCCAAGATCAAGGTACTAGTAGGTTCAGTGTCTGGTGAGGATGGTGTCTGGTGCATCCTGGTTTGTAGGTAGCCACCTTCTCCTTGTGCCCTCACATGGAAAAGGTTAGGGAGCTCTCTGGGATCTCTTTTAGAAGAATACTGACCCCATTCATGGGAGTTCTACCCTCGTGACCTAATCACCTCCCAAAGCCATCACACTGAAGTGTTAGGATTCAACACACAGATCGTGTGTGTGTGTGTGTGTGCATGCTCAGTCACTCAGTCATATCAGACTCTGCAATTCCATGCACTGTAGCCTGCCAGGCTCCTCTGTCCATGGGATTTCCCAGCAAGAATACTGGAGTGGGTTGCCATTTCCTTCTCCAGGGAATCTCCCTGACCCAGGGGTCAAAACCTCATCTCGTGCATCTCCTTCATCGGCAGGCAGATTCTTTACCCCTGCACCACCTACAGGTTTTAGGGGGACACAAACACTCAATCCATACAAAGGAGAGATGAATAAACATGACTGTGCCATGTTCTACCTCAAGGTGGTGCATATCAGAAGAGGGAGTACCATATAAGGGAAAGACCATCCTAACATGTGTGTGCCAAGTTGCTTCAGTCATGGCTGACTGTAGCCCACCAGGCTCCTCTGTCCATGGGATTCTCCAAGCAAGAATATTGGAGTGGGTTGTTTTGCCCTCCTCCAGGGGATCTTCCCCACCTAGGGATCGAATCAGCATCTCTTACATCTCCTGTGTTGGCAGGTGGGTTCTTTATCACTAGCACCACCTGAGAAGCCCATCCTAACATCCACTAGGAGGGAAGAAAATAAACTGTGCTAAATAAGCACATTATTCAATACGTCACTGCTGTTTATAAAGGGACTACTTCTGTACTCTAAAAAGGGACTACCTCATGAAGCAAATTCTATTTCAGTATTTAGTACCTGGAAATGATTCTCCCATGAGGAACAAATATGCTTCCTTGGACAAGACAATAGCACCTCTTATAAAACTCATCCTATTTTCCATAGCTACTTCTTGAAAGGTAGATGTAAATAAGGTAAGTTAAGGGACTTCCCTGGTGGGTCAGTTGTTAAGACTTTGCTTTCTGGTACAGGAGGTGTGGGTTCAAGTCCTGCTCAGGGAGTTAAGACCCCATATTTGTTTGGACTCAGATGCTTAGTTGTGTCCAACTTTTTGCAACCTCATGGACTGTAGCCCACTAAACTCCTTTGTCCATGGAATTCTCCAACCAAGAATACTGGAGTGGGTTGCATGTCCTCCTACAGGGGATATTCCCAACCCAGGGATCGAACCCACATCTCTTACATCTCCTGCATTTTCAGGTAAATTCTTTACCACTAGTGCTACCTGGGAATCCAAAGGGCCAAAAAACTAAAACATAAATCAGAAGCAATATTTTAACAAATTCAATAAATACCTTAAAAATGGTCCACATAAAATTTTTTTAAAAAAAGGAAGTTAGTTTTAATAATATATTTTGATCAATTTAGCATGTCTAAGTGAAGTGAAGTCACTCAGTTGTGTCCAACTCTTTGCAAACCCAGGAATGTACTCCACCAGGCTTCCCTGTCCATGGGATTCTCCAGGCAAGAATACTAGAGCGTATTGCTATTCTATTCTCCATTCAGTTCAGTTCAGTCACTCAGTCATGTCCGACTCTTTGTGACCCCCACAAATCGCAGCACGCCAGGCCTCCCTGTCCATCACCGACTCCTGGAGTTCACTCAAACTCACGTCCATCGAGTCCGTGATGCCATCCAGCCATCTCATCCTCTGTTGTCCCCTTCTCCCCCTGCCCTCAATCCCTCCCAGCATCAGAGTCTTTTCCAGTGAGTCAACTCTTCACATGAAGTGGCCAAAGTACAGGAGTTTCAGCTTTAGCATCATTCCTTCCAAAGAACACCCAGGACTGATCTCCTTTAGGATGGACTGGTTGGATCTCCTTGCAGTCCAAGGGACTCTCAAGAGTCTTCTCCAACACCACAGTTCAAAAGCATCAGTTCTTCGGTGCTCAGTTTTCTTCACAATCCAGCTCTCACATCCATACATGACTATTGGTAAAACCATAGCCTTGACTAGACGGACCTTTGTTGGTAAAGAAAGTAGGACAATCAGTAGATCATTCAGGTATGATGTAAATCAAATCCCTTATGATTATACAGTGGAAGTGAGAAATAGATTTATGGACTAGATCTGATAGAGTGCCTGAGGAGATGGGGATCAAGACCATCCCCATGTAAAAGAAATGCAAGAAAGCAAAATGGTTGTTTGGGGAGGCCTTACAAATAGCTGTGAAAAGAAGAGAAGCAAAAAGCAAAGGAGAAAAGGAAAGATATAAGCATCTGAATGCAGAGTTGCAAAGAATAGCAAGGAGAGATAGAAAGCCTTCCTCAGCGATCAATGCAAAGAAATAGAGGAAAACAACAGAATGGGAAAGACTAGAGATCCCTTCTAGAAAATTAGAGATACCAAGGGAACATTTCATGCAAAGATGGGCTTGATAAAGGACAGAAATAGTCTGGACCTAATAGAGGCAGAAGATATTAAGAAGAGGTGGCAAGAATACACAGAAGAACTGTACAAAAAAGATTTTCACAACCAAGATAATCATGATGGTGTGATCACTCACCTAGAGCCAGACATCCTGGAATGTGAAGTCAAGTGGGCCTTAGAAAGCATCACTACGAACAAAGTGTCCCTTAGACATTGCTAAGTGTCCCTATGTATAGAGCAAAATCACCCCTAGTAGGGAACTACTTGTTTTAGAGGCTTACCATGTTGATAAGCAGGAGGTAGTCTAATAGGAACAGGAGGCAGCTGGTGGAAAGGCAGGGAAGTATGAAGGACATGTTGACCCTCATTTACCTTGTGGGACTGTACTGGAAGGTGTGATTATGGGGACCTGGAGTGACTTAGTTGGCAGGAGTCAGAGCTTGGAGGCCTTTAAAGTCATCCTGAGGAAAACACATTGAATCTGAAGTCAAAAGTCTTGGGATGAATCCAATGCCCCTCTTCCCAGCTGTGTGACCTGCGTTACCAAACCTTCTGAGCCTTGATGCCCTTATCTGTAATGTGGACTCTCACAGATTGATTGTGAAGCCTGAGTGAACTAAGGCTGTGGGGCAGTGTCAATGGGGTGCCTGGCATCCTAGTTGTGCAATGAACGTTGTCTTCTTTCCCAAGCACTCCCACATCCAGTTAAATCCAGTTCTCTCTAGTTCTGCCACCACCAGCTCAGACTACTGTTAATTGAACTGTATTACTACAGACTCGCCTGGGCTGTCTGCCTCAAGTCCATTCTTAAGCCCACAGCCAAACTTACTTCCCTAAACAGAATGGAGTGTAGGCCTGGAAGATATTTAAACTCTGTACTGTCTAACATCATGGCTCTCTAGCACCTGAAGTGTGGATAGTTCAGATGGAGATAGGCTGTTAATATAAGGAGCCTTTGAAGGAGAAAGTGAAAAAGTTGGCTTAAAGCTCAACCTTCAGAAAACTAAGATCATGGCATCTGGTCCCATCACTTCATGGGAAATAGATGGGGAAACAGTGGAAACAGTGTCAGACTTTATTTTGGGGGGCTCCAAAGTCACTGCAGATGGTGACTGCAGCCATGAAACNGCTGAAGAGGTGAAGGTACGGGGGAAACTTGCCTCCTGGATGTGGGGTGGAGAAGGAATCCACACCAGTGGTGGGGATCTGGGTACAGTTGTTCAAGTGCAAAGTCCCTTGAGAGGGAAGGGGAAGTGCAGTCACATGAGTTAAGAGCTCCTGAGCAAAGAGCTGATCTGGTTGCCTTCTAATCACGCCGTCCAGAAACACAGCCCTGATCTGTCATGGATGCTGAATTGGGTTGCCAAGGTGCAACTCTGGGAACTGATAAGATTATTCATAATTCTTAATCTGTATAGCTCACTACAGACAGGCCTGGATTCAAGTTCCCCTTTGAATACTCCCCAGCTTAGTCTCTGTGTGGAACCGGATCTTTCTCAGCCTCATTTTCTTTGTCTATAAAATGAGGATAAGTGTAGTGCTTACCTAGGACTATTTTGGTTGAGTATGATGAGTCACATTATAGTTCCTGGCATAGAATATGTGATATCTGGTGCTAGCTTTTACTGAGGGCTCTTGATATTACTTCCCTGGTGGCTCAGACAGTAAAGCGTCTGTCCACANATAAGTGTAGTGCTTACCTAGGACTATTTTGGTTGAGTATGATGAGTCACATTATAGTTCCTGGCATAGAATATGTGATATCTGGTGCTAGCTTTTACTGAGGGCTCTTGATATTACTTCCCTGGTGGCTCAGACAGTAAAGCGTCTGTCCACAATGTGGGAGACCTGGGTTTGATCCCTGGGTTGAGAAGATTCCCTGGAGAAGGAAATGGCAACCCACTCCAGTATTCTTGCCTAGAAAATCCCATGGATGGAGGAGCTTGGTGCCCGCTACTGTCCATGGGGTCACAAAGAGTCGGGCACGAGTGAGCGACTTCACTTTCTTTCTTGATATTATTTAGTTATGACTAACCTAGACAGCATATTCAAAAGCAGAGACATTACTTTGCCAACAAAGGTTCATCTAGTTGAGGCTATAGTTTTTCCAGTGGTCATGTATGGATGTGAGAGTTGGACTATAAACAAAGCTGAGCACCGAAGAATTGATGCTTTTGAACTTGGGTGTTGAAGAAAACTCTTGAGAGTCCCTTGGACTGCAAGGAGATCCAACCAGCCCATCCTAAAGGAGATCAGTCCTGGGTATTCATTGGAAGGACTGATGTTGAAACTGGAACTCCAGTACCTTGGCCATCTGATGCAAAGAACTGACTCATTTGAAAAGACCCTGATGCTGGGAAAGATTGAAGGCAGGAGAAAGGGACGACAGAAGATGAGATGGTTGGATGGTATCACTGACTCAATGGGCATGAGTTTGAGTAAACTCCGGAAGTTGGTGATGGACAGGGAAGCCTGGCATGCTGCAGTCCATGGGGTTGCAAAAAGTCGAACACGACTGAACGACTGAACTGAACTGAACTTGATATTACTATGAATGTTATTTCCGCTCTGATTAATACTATGTGCTATGCATATTTGACCTGAAAATTAAGACCATAAAATGACACCCTTCAAGAGTCTTGTCCTTAATGCATTAAATCATCTTAAAACGTGAAAGAGCACTGTGTGCTGTCTCAGCTTGAGCCTGTTTTGAGGATGGAGGTTGACCTGACTATATCTGATGGGTTCTGGGAGCCTCTGGATAGGACTTCAGAATCTCTTTAATAGTAAGATCTATAAACAGAGGTCTTTTGTTTGTTTAACTTTTAATTTTATATTGGCATGTAGCCGATTAACAATGTTGTGATAGTTTCAAGTCCACAGCAAAGGGACTTAGCCGTAGATACACATGTATCCATTCTCTCCCAAGAGGACTTCCCTGGTAGGCTCAGACGATAAAGCGTCTTTCTACAATGTGGGAGACCTGGGTTCGAGCCCTGGGTTGGGAAGATCCCCTGGAGAAGGAAATGGCAATCCACTCCAGTACTGTTGCCTGGAAAATCCCATGGACAGAGGAGCCTGGTACACTACAGTCTATGGGGTCGCAAAGAGTCGGACACGACTGAGCGACTTCACTTCACTTCATTCTCTCCCAAACTCCCTATCCATCCAGGCTGCCACATAACTTTCAGCAGAATTTCCTGTGCTATATGTAGGACCCAGGTGGTTATCTGTTTTAAATATGGCAGTGTGTACATGTTGATCTCAAACTCCCTATCTTTTCCCCACATCCTCCCCTGCTACCCTGGTAACCATAAATTTGTTCAACAGAGGTCTATTTAATAGTAGGGAAAAGCATCTTTGGAAAACTTGTTTTTCAGGGAAGAGACAATGAAGACACATAGTAAGATACCACAATGATAGTCAGTGTCAGAAAAAAGAAGCAAATCAAAATGTGGTGTAGACAGCTGCTCCCAAGGTATATAATGTCCCCATTTATTAAAGAATCTACTTGCAATGCGAGAGACTCAGGTTTGATCCCTGGTTGAGAAGATTCCCCCGGAGAAGGGAATGGCAACCCACTCCAGTATTCTTGCCTGGAGAATCCCATGGGCAGAGCAGTCTGGGAGGCTACAGTCTATGAGGTCGAAAGAGTCAGACACCACTGAGCAATTAACACATTTGTTAATCATCTCCACATTTTGTCACAGACTTACCCTATACAGACTTGTATTCCTTGCTCTTTTCTGTTCGCTGTGACCATTTTTTTCCTCTCAAGTTTCACCATTATAAATCCAACTGGCTATTCTGGTTTCTTCTGTCCTCACTGCACCCTCTCCCCCATACATTATTCTGATCCTGGNGTCACAGACTTACCCTATACAGACTTGTATTCCTTGCTCTTTTCTGTTCGCTGTGACCATTTTTTTCCTCTCAAGTTTCACCATTATAAATCCAACTGGCTATTCTGGTTTCTTCTGTCCTCACTGCGCCCTCTCCCCCATACATTATTCTGATCCTGGTAATAAAGGCCTAACAATGACAGGTGAGACTTTTCTTAGCCAGTTGGGGAGAGAGGAGCAGATGCTGCAGCCTCATATGTCAATATCACCATTGAGATCACATGAAGAGTCAGTGGTGGCAATGGATTCAATGGTTGAGCACAACAGCTTAAGAATCACTCAGTCTGGGTTTATTATATCCCTGCTCTGCCAAACATAGAAAGGGAAAAGTCCTTGGTAGTCCTAGGCTAATTGCTAATCACGGCTCTTATTTGATGTGTAAAATGGGGTGAGTTATACTTTACCTTGTGGGGTTTGGCATAGTCTCTGGTACACAGCATTTAAAAGGGATAGCGTCTTAATGTGATGGTGATGGTTGACATCACTGTTGTCTTCAGGCAGCCCTATTTTGGGTTCCAGGTGGGGAAGATAAGAAGGGTGGGTGAGGGACCCCTTCCCCTCAGATGAGAGGCCTGGCTGGGGCTCAGGTGGCAGCTGCAGGCCAAGTGAAGGTGGCCCAGGGTGTCAGCTACACTGGGTCAGAGAGCTTCTCAGCAAATGTCACCACTGGGAACTTGAAATGCTTTTTTTTTCCCTCTGTTGTAGTTAATGTTATCAATTCAATATGCAGTTGGGTAATTATTCTTTACATGAAGTTTTAACATTTTTAATTAAAAATTACAGTGGAGGAAGAGAAAATTGGAGGCACTCACCCCAGAGATTACATACCTTGGCCCAGGAGTGATTTCCTCACCCCCCTAGCGCACTGCTAAGTCACTTCAGTCGTGTCCGACTCTGTGCAACCCCATAGACGGCAGCCCACCAGGCTCCCCCGTCCCTGGGATTCTCCAGGCAAGAACACTGGAGTGGGTTGCCATTTCCTTCTCCAATGCATGAAAGTGAAAAGTGAAAGTTGAAGTCTCTCAGTCGTGTCTGACCCTCAGCGACCCCATGGACTGCAGCCTACCAGGCTCTTCCGTCTGTGGGATTTTCCAGGCAAGAACGTTGGAGTGGGTTGCCATTTCCTTCTCCAATGCATGAAAGCGAAAGGTGAAAGCGAAGTTGCTCAGTCATGTCTGACTGAGCGACCCCATGGACTGCAGCCTACCAGGCTCCTCCATCCATGGGACTTTCCAGGCAAGAGTAATGGAGCCAGGTGCCATTGCCTGCTCCACCCTAGTCCACTGGCTGGAGCTAAGTCATGTGGCCTCATCAGAAAGTCAGGAAAGGTCACCCTCCTGCATCCAGAAGGAGAGGGAACTGAGATGGGGCTATGCAAGCATTAGAAGTCTTTTCTCCTCAAACAAGTGACTTCAGTCAGTTCAGTTCAGCCGCTCAGTTGTGTCTGACTCTTGGCGACCCCATGAATCGCAGCATACCAAGCCTCCCTGTCTGTCACCAACTTCCCGAGTTCACTCAAACTCATGTGCATTGAGTTGGTGATGCCATTCAGCCATCTCATCCTCTGTCGTTCCCTTCTCCTCCTGCCCCCAATCCCTCCCANTGAAACTCCAGTACTTTGGCCACCTCATGCGAAGAGTTGACTCATTGGAAAAGACCCCGATGCTGGGAGAAATTGGGGGCAGGAGGAGATGGGAACGACAGAGGATGAGATGGCTGGATGACATCACCGACTCGATGGACGTGTTTGGGTGAACTCCGGGAGTTGGTGATGGACAGAGAGGCCTGGTGTGCTGCAATTCATGGGATCGCTAAGGGTCGGACACGAGTGAGCAACTGAACTGAACTGAATGACGCCAAGAGCAAAACTCACCTTAGCTGTCTCTTTCGTAGGGGAAGGGACCGCTGACGTCCTACTCTGTATCTCTATCACAGGCTCCGTCGGGCTGCACGGTCACTATCTACTTTCTTGTTCTAATCACCCCACTGCCTTCTGCCTTTCTATCTTTGCACTTCCCACACCATCACAATTTACTAGAAAACAGAACATCTGTATCAGACCTTCCTGGCTGTATCAAACAATCAAGTATCAGACAATCAACATTCCACAGTCGTAATCTCTTATCATATGCCATCACAGGCAAAACTATCGGTGAGAGCAGACTACCTTAAGGTTGGTTGCTCCTTAAGATCATAAGGGTATTCTAAGTACATTACCTCAAAAAGTTTGACCCCTTTCTTGCTAAACTGTAATACATGCTCTAACCCTAAGAGACCATGATGCATTTGAAGAAATGCTGGGCATAAAAAGTGAGGTGAGTTAGTGGAAAACTGATTCAACATGAACATCAACTGCCACCACAGTGCATAATGCAAACTGCTTAAATGGGTTTTCACTTTTATAAGCTATCAAACAAAATACCACCTTTGCGAAACACTCTAAACAAAGAACACATGAATAGTTTGTAGTAACAGGCTCTATTTAAAATCAACATTTATAAAAATGGTTTTTACGTTATATTTCACCTTCCTAATGTTCTGAAACTGAATTATATTCTCCAAACATTTTGACGAACTAACTTTAAAAATATAGATGTATAGGATGCTGAATTAGGTACAGTAAAAAGATGAGAGGTAGGAACTGTGGGGCAGGAAAGAAGGAAGAAGGACTAAATAGTGCCCGGGGCATACTGAGGACAGTGAAAGTATTCTGTATGACACGGCAAAGACGGACACATGGTATTAAACATTTGTCAAAACCTACAGCATGTATATGTAGCATCATTAGTTGTAACAGATGGAGCACACCAACACAAGATGCTAATAACAGAGGAAAAGCGGGTAAGGAAGAGCGGAGCATACCTGAGAACTTTCCTCCACTCCTTTTTTTATAAACCAAAAAGTTTTTTTTAAGTCTATTAATTAACAAAAAATAATTTTGGAAACAGTTAATGGTGATGGCTACATAACATTGTGAATATAGCTAATGCCACCAAACTGTACACTTAAAAATGGCTAAAATGGCAAATTTCATGTTATATCTGTTTTACCACAAATCAAAATGATTAGAGACATTCCTTGTATGATGAGAAAATAATTCAGTGATTCCATGGGGAAAAAATGCTAGTAAATGAATCACAATCTGGAGAAATCGGTGAAATTCTTACCAGAAAATATTTTCAGGAGATACTACTCCACTATAATAAGAACAGTATATTTTAAGTGTTGCTGTGTTGACAAAAGCCATATCTCAAGGGACTCTGNATAATTCAGTGATTCCATGGGGAAAAAATGCTAGTAAATGAATCACAATCTGGAGAAATCGGTGAAATTCTTACCAGAAAATATTTTCAGGAGATACTACTCCACTATAATAAGAACAGTATATTTTAAGTGTTGCTGTGTTGACAAAAGCCATATCTCAAGGGACTCTGGTTCTGAGGGAAGCTCCCTACCTCTCAAGTCTCTCACAACTAAAAAACCAGAGACGTCACACACCAAAGCAGCACCGGAAGTGTTTCAAAGGTGGAAAGAAGAAGGCTGCCTAGAGATCTTGCCTCTGGGGGAAAAACATGGCAGTGTGTGCCCTGGGCCTTCGACTGGCCCCCGGTGTCGCAGGCAGGGCACAGCTGGAGACAGCCTGTGGGACCTCCAAGAAAAGCTTCTCCTCCACCCAACACCCGGCCGGCCGAGAACCAAGAAAAGGGCGGACTAGCAAAAGGACCAATCACCCTCCACTTACCAATGGAGAAACCACTTTCCCCTTCCAGCAGACCAAATGAGAAGTNGTAGTGGATTGATTATTACCAGGTTACTTTTCCTTTAGGGGATGACAAGAGTCTTTCCAGCAAATTATCTAGTGCACTGATTAGGTGGTTCCTGATTGATTGGTTTAAGATTCCATTTCTGGGAGATGCTGAAACTAAGTTTCGGTTTGGTGTCATAAGGTTTAGCATAACTGACTCCGTTTGGGTCTATTGTCTTGTTTTTAAAACTAGTATAATTGATGTTTTCACAGAGATCCTTTGCCAGTAAGGGAAATCTGGGGACAGTATATCTGTAACCAATGTCCAGATCTAGAATTTATAGATAATTTCACCAAATATGGACTTTCCTGTAGCTCAGACAGTAAAGAATCTGCCTGCAATGCAGGTGACCTGAGTTCGATCCCTGGATCTGGAAGATTCTCTGGAGAAGGGAATGTCAATCCACTCTTGGTGGAGAATCCCATGGATAGAGGAGCTTGTAGGACTACAGTACATGGGATCCTAAAAAGAAGGACATGACTGAGCGACTAATACTTCTCACCAAAATATCAGATACACTTAATAAAAATTAAAACAGAAAAGACCAATACCTAGGATAGGGGAAGTTTTTGATAGCCTATGTTCCATTTTTTTTAATCTATATTGAAATGTGCACCATCTCTTATTTTTAAAATGTCTTAATAACATATTTTGGTCCCAAACAAGTAAACTTAAAATTTTAAAATACATTAAGCACATATATTTTACAACTTACTGATCTACAAAGAATACTGCATTCATTAATCCATAGATCACTTATGAAAAACCTTAAAATTCTCCTGTTGTTCAGAAAAATGATTCTAAACTTGGAAATAAGTAAAAAAAAATTATTGAGTGACATTTTGATCATGCTCAGGCATTTTCTAATAAGTCCATCTGATGTGTAACATTATTTGACTTACTATTATTGCTGGGAAGGAAGACATTTTCCTCTACCCTCCTAGGTTCTTCTGGCTGGTCTGAGAATTAAATTGACATGAGACAGATAAACAGGAGAAAATCAAGCAAAAGTTTAATAACATGGATACATGAGAGAGACCCAGGAGAAGCTAGTAACTTGCCAAAATGGCCAAAGCCCTCATCTTAAATACCTTCTTCAGCTAAAGACAAAAGAGGATGTTAGTAGAGTTTGAACTTCAAAGGGGAGAAAAGCAATTTTATGGAGATTATGAAGGAGGAAGCAGACAGAGCAGGCTCTTGAAAGCAGAACTCCATCTTGGGCCAGACTGTGGACTTTCAGTTATGTGCCCAGTATCTATGGAAACGATATACCAACTAGAAAACCAGGCCCCCCGGATGGAAGAACACCAGGGCTCATACCTAGATTCTCCATTGCCTAAAAGAATACCCTAGTTATCTGTGTAACCAAATGGAATCATAAATTCTATTATGCTTATTGGGGTATGATCACAGGCCTATTGATAATTGTCCACTGTTAACGACCTAGGCTTAAGGCATATGAATCATGGGCTAACTTTGATTGTCTCTTTCTCTTCAGACTAGTTCAGACTAGTTTCAGGGAATTTGGAGAGGTGGGTTTGGGCATGTACACTTAGGGTATATAAAGTTTTCACAAAAACTGGTTGGGGTCCTTGGCTAACAGGAGTCTCTGCCTTGGGCCCGCTGGTGTAATAAACTGCACTCCACTATCTGCAATGTCCTTCTCAGTGAGTTTGTTTCCCGGAACATGTGGCTACAACAATTAAAATCGTATGTTTGGCAAACAAATATTTGCTAGGCTATGCAGAGACAATGGGATGCAGAAAGAAATTTTAGCAAACAGACTTTGCTAGGTTCCTCCCTATAGTTATAACTATATACACAGAACCTAGTTCACACTGTAGTTACCTATGATAATAGCTTATTTCCTGGAATAGGTATTCTACCTACCTTCTTTTAGGCGGTTAGGAGGAAGATCGAAGATCCCTGAGTCTTTGGGGCCTTAAAAATTATCAGCCAAAGTTAATGCTCACACCAAAGAGACAGAATTTGTGATGACAAATTTTGCTCCCCTGCACAACCAATTGACTGGTGGCTCAGACCTCTTAGAAATCTGTAAAGTTAGAGTTTTCTATCTCTGTAGAAAATCTGATGCTATGATGATATTTGTTCCTCTGGTTGATAATACAATTCAAAGGTTAGGGTGTTATGGCCCTGCTGCAGGATTAACTAATTTTACATCTAATTTAGCCATCTATTCAGCATTCCTTTTTCTACTGTCGATATATCATTACATTGAGTCAGCTTTATTATTCTTCCATAAATGAATTAAATAAAACCTTGACACAAGTTATCTATTGTATGAGAGTTATCTTTCTAACAGTATGAAAAGTTTGCTTTGACACTCAATCAGTATTTAACAGAATTTGCAATAGTAGAACAATCCCATTTTAAACAAACTGCTTGTCTGGGTTGGGATTCCGTGGAAGTAGACCTTAGACAAGAATTTGAGCACAGTGGCTTATCTTGGAGGTACGAGGACCACTGGAAAGGAAGTAAGGAAGTGACTCAGACAACTGAAGTGAAGGGGCTCAGAACATGCCACCCTGATACATGTCCCTTTGGCAGATGGATTATTTTGAGCTGAAGGCAATCAAGACCCAGCAGACTCAATAGAAGTGTTTTTACCTCCTCTTCAGATGCCAAAAAGAAAGTAAAAATTTCCCCATTTGTGAGGGAATTCTACATTCAAAGAATAAATTTCCATTAGAAAGAGTACTTGTTTCAGGAAGAGAGCTACTGCCAGGGATTACAGGGGTTTTTTGTTTGTTTGTTTGTTTTCACTTAAGAGACAGCTGTAAAGCCAGACAAACTTTATTTATCATGCCTTTCCTCCTCTCACCTTTCAGAGAATTGCCTCCTCCCCCAGCAGCCCCTTAGAAGTCCAAACCCTTTTCCCTACCTCAGGATGGTATATAAGACTTGTGAAACTCTGGTGCAAGGGTAAGAAATTTAAAACATTCCCCTGTTATCTGTCTTTCAAATTCTTAGACCAGCCACAGAACCTAGAAGGTTAGAAGGGAGAATTTTTCCTCCCCCACATAAGGCAGCTAACAGCAGTTTGTTGAAAGATAAGCAACTTTCGGTGCTACCCAGAGAGGGGTCCATATGGTCTGAATTCCCATGGTAACTTAAAGGGAAGCTTTCACAATGTCCGGAGCCCTTGATGTCATGCAAATGGAGGAGAAGAATGTCCTCAAATTCCTTGCAGCAGGAACCCACTTAGGTGGCACCAACCTTGACTTCCAAATGGAACAGTACATCTACAAAAGGAAAAGCGATGGCATCTACATCATAAATCTGAAGAGGACNGAAGTTTGAATAATTGAAAAGATATTTAAGGGATTCTCAGGAGAAAAACATTTGACTGGAGCCAAAGAGGATGCCACAATGTCAAAAGGCTGGTGAGGAGACAGCAGTTGTCCTAGAAGATGGAGGGACCACTGGGAGAAGTGAAAGGGCATGCCCGGGGTGGGGGACGGCAGCCAATCACTCCTTTGGGTGAGGAGAACATGGAGCCATCACATAACAAGGCTGGTGGGCGGACGGAGTGAGATTGAGATGGCCTTGACTTGCAAGTGAAGAAGACATCAACTTCATTCCATGTCTCCTGGGGAGATTCCTAAGTATCTGTGCTGAGGACGCCAACAACTCTGCAAGCAGCGTGAAGACAGGGTTCATGCTGAAGAAAGTGCAACCCAGAGGCTAACCTGATGGCTGGGGACCAAGCCAAGAGCCATGTCCTTGATTTGGGGACATTTCTGTTAACAAAATGCTGCTTTGCTCCATATGTGGGTATGATGAACTGAATGTATCCCCTCAGGTTTAATATATTGAAATCCTAATCAGTACCGGTCCACATGGCCTGTTAAGAATTGGGCTGCACAGAAAGAGGTGAGTGCCAGGCGAGTGAGTGAAGTTTCATCTACTGCTCCCCACTGCTCACATTACTTGCCTAGAAATCTAAGATTTTGGTGTAAGTAGGGCATGCACTCTCTGAAGACACTTAGAGGAAAACCCATTTCAGATCTCTCTCTGAGCTTCTGGTGGCCCCTCAGCTAGGGTAGCATAGCTATGGCCTTTACATGGATGTGGGCCCACCCTCATCGAGTATGATCTCATTCCAGCTACTGACAACTACATCAATGGCATCTTAACATATATGGAGGTCCTGGGGGCTGAGACTCCAGCATGTAAATTTTGGGGGATCACAATTTATTCCACAACAGTTACCTTCACCACCACACAAAAGTCAAGAAAGCAACATGAGGAAGAGTCAGGAAGAGGCGGTTTGGTTCTATAGGGTCAGGGATATCCAGTCCCCAGGGGCCACAGGTCAAAAAGGAGCAGGGCTGACTCAAGACAAGTGGAGGATGGACGAGATGGCCTGAAAACTACCATGGGTCTCAACACTGTTGCTGTTCAGCCACTAAGTCGTGTCTGACTCATTGCAGCTCCATGGACTGCAGCAAAACAGGCTTCCCTGTCCTTCACGATCTGGAGTTCATGTCCATTGAATCAGTGGTGCTACCTAATCATCTCATTTCCTGTCACCCCCTTCTCCTCCAGCCCTCAATCTTTCCCAGCATCAGGGTCTTTTCCAGTGAGTTGGCCCTTCGCATCAGGTGGTCAATACTTTAAACGGTGTCAAAGGGACAGCATGGAGCCAAGTTCTAGAACACTGAGTTCTAGCAATGTACTTCATGGCCCAACTGGACCCTCACTTTCTTGAGGCCTCGGCATCCAATTAAAATAATTATAGGTTCCATAACTGATCTCTGACACCCCAAACACAACATCTGCTTATCAGTTCCAAAATGCATGGGGAGATTTAAATCCCTTCTCTGCAGGACTGCGGAACTATTCATGGTTTTCTAACAATCTCTTTCTTTTCTAGCTGTAGGTAAGAACTTTCAGCTAACATTCCTGCCACTTTCAAATTAAATCAGATTAAATCGCAGGCATCCAGCCTTCTATAAAAAAATCAAATTGTTCTGATATATCTCACTCCCACAGCACATTAGACAGATGCAGCACATAAAGTAAACAGTCTAGTTAAGAAGTGCGAGTTCATTAGTTGTGGGGCTGTCAGGAGCACCCAAGAGCTGTGATAACACAACGCGGTTCCCATCTTAGAAGTCAAGCTAAATGCTTTCCATTTTTATCACCCAATTCATAACCTTGCTGTCTGGCTTTAAGAATCAATAGCCTGGTGGTTTTGGTATCCAATAAATTTGTCTTCATTTGGACGTTTTTCATTTCCCATGCCACTTGAAGAGAGAGGGATAAGGTAAATTGTTCCTCTCATGACATTTGTTTTTTTTTTTTTTTTNGCAAGTTCTAGAACACTGAGTTCTAGCAATGTACTTCATGGCCCAACTGGACCCTCACTTTCTTGAGGCCTCGGCATCCAATTAAAATAATTATAGGTTCCATAACTGATCTCTGACACCCCAAACACAACATCTGCTTATCAGTTCCAAAATGCATGGGGAGATTTAAATCCCTTCTCTGCAGGACTGCGGAACTATTCATGGTTTTCTAACAATCTCTTTCTTTTCTAGCTGTAGGTAAGAACTTTCAGCTAACATTCCTGCCACTTTCAAATTAAATCAGATTAAATCGCAGGCATCCAGCCTTCTATAAAAAAATCAAATTGTTCCGATATATCTCACTCCCACAGCACATTAGACAGATGCAGCACATAAAGTAAACAGTCTAGTTAAGAAGTGCGAGTTCATTAGTTGTGGGGCTGTCAGGAGCACCCAAGAGCTGTGATAACACAACGCGGTTCCCATCTTAGAAGTCAAGCTAAATGCTTTCCATTTTTATCACCCAATTCATAACCTTGCTGTCTGGCTTTAAGAATCAATAGCCTGGTGGTTTTGGTATCCAATAAATTTGTCTTCATTTGGACGTTTTTCATTTCCCATGCCACTTGAAGAGAGAGGGATAAGGTAAATTGTTCCTCTCATGACATTTGTTTTTTTTTTTTTTTTCAAATCTATAATTTCACACTGACACATTCCACAAACCAGTGAAGGCAGAGAGGGAAAGAGAGCAGATAGCAGAGGCCCCATCCTGAGATCAAAGAAGCTTCCAATTGGGATCTCTAAGACGATTAATTTAACAAGGGCACATGGGCAAAGGTCAACTGGTCTACTCAGGGTGACCTATTATTCACCTAGCAAGGAATTTTTATCTAGTACTTATCATGTGCCAAACCCTGTGCTAAGTAATTTACATGACTTGTCTCGTTAGTTCTCAGAGGAGAGGGGCCTGAAAGAAAAAAACCCACTGTTTTATGTACACCCATATACAAATTGGAATATATAGTATATTTACTTATTTCGTATTTATTAGAACATTGAAACTGAAAGAAAGAAGGTAATTTCAGCTTTGTAGATAAGAAAAAGCAGAAAGAAACTTTAACAAGCATATTTAAGGCAAATCAATATATATAGGTACAGATTTAAAAATCAATACATTTAAATCTAAAAGAAAAGTTGCAGAGGGAGCATTTCTTGAATCCAATATAAATTATGTGAATAAGGAAATGGGGGCTCAGACAAGGGAATGACGTGTCCAAAGTTATCTAGAGAGCATAAGCCTAGGAATAAGTCTAGATTCTGAATTTTAGTTTTCTTGAACTGCTGTTTCAGTTTTATCATCATCATCAAATCAACACATAACTGCTTAAACCGTATCTCACTCACACAGCTTCTAGCATCCTTTCTAATCACAGGGGTCTCCAACCTCTGGCATCTAATGCCTAATGTTCTGACGTGGAGCTAACATAATAACAGAAATACAGTGCACAATAAATGTAATGTGCTTGAATCATCCTGAAATCATTTCTCCCACCCCTCCTAGAAAAATTATCTTTCAAAAAACCAGTCTCTGGTGCCAGAAAATTTGGGACCACTGTCTTAATGCACCCTATTCATTAATTCTGGAAGGGCTGCTGTATTCGGGATTCACCAGGCTAACAACACAATGGTAGTAACTAAAATATTCAGTGCTTTGTTTCTCTGTAAAGTTTAAAGACAAAAGAAACCTCTAAAGCCCAGGCAATCCTGATCATAGGCCCAGTTTATGGGGGGAAAATGACATATCCCAGTTTGGTCTTGTTTACAAATACTTTTAAGCTGTTTGTCAAGCAAAATGATTCTGTCTGCCAGATGAGATCCCAATTTCCTAAGTTCATTAGCAGTTGATGAACAGAAAGGGTCACCCTGATGATTTAGTAATTTGGCCCTGACTCTTGTCAAAGACACTTAAAAAAAAAAAAAAGTCGACGCTGTCAGGAGAGAAAGGAAATGTTGCTGCTAGGTCGCTTTGGTCGTGTTCGACTCTGTGCAACCCCATAGATAGCAGCCCACCAGGCTCCTCTGTTCCTGGGATTCTCCAGGCAAGAATACTTGAGTGGATTGCCATTTCCTTCTCCAAAGGAAATGCTATTTAATCCAATTTGTGCATTATTTTTGTGCAAACAAAGAGTAGATATTTACAGGCATGAGATAGTAAGTGTCCACAACCAGCTCAGGATGGTGAAGAAAAACAAGAAAGGAGAAAGACAGAGAATGTTTAAAATGCCCCGAGTTGGAAGCCACGGTCAGCTCAGTTCCGTAGTCACTCAGTTGTGTCCGACTCTTTTTGACCCTATGGACTGCAGCACACCAGGCCTCCCTGTCCATCACCAATGCTCGGGATTTACTCAAACTCATGTCCCTTGAGTCGGTGATGCCATCCAACCATCTCATCCTCTGTTGTCCCCATCTCCTCTTTACTTCAATCTTTCCCAGCATCAGGGTCTTTTCAAATGAGTCAGTTCTTCACATCAGGTGGCCAAAGTATTGGAGTTTCAGCTTTAGCATCAGTCCTTCCAATGAATATTCAGGACTGATTTCCTTTAGGATGGACCGGTTGGATCTCCTTGCTGTCCAAGGAACTCTGAAGAGTCTTCTCCAGCATCACAGTTCAAAAGCATCAATTCTTTGGTGCTCAAGCCATAGGCAGCTCTAAATTGCCTGGAAGCCACCTCTGCCTGCCTCTTTTTTTTTTTTAAATCCTGTAAGAAGCAAAAACATGCTTTCAAATTATAAAACTTGGGATCATGAGAAAATTAGAAATTCCTTAAGAAAGTTGTAGTCTAGGGCATAAGTAAGTAGGGCACATGGCTTAGATGCTAGGAAGATGGAAAGATGGCTTTCTAAGTTCTAATAAGGCCCTTGATAGAGGAAAACCAATGTTTTAATATAACACACATGTTGTCATGCAAAGGAACACCAAGGTTCTTATACAAGTGTATTGATTAGAATAAGCTGAAACTCCAATACTTTGGCCACCTGATGTGAAGAACTGACTCATTTGAAAAGACCCTGATGCTGGGAAAGATTGAAGGTGGGAGGAGAAGGGGACAACAGAGGATGAGATGGTTGGATGGCATCAAACTCAACGGACATGACTTTGAGCAAACTCTGGGAGATAGTGAAGGAAAGGGAAGCTTGGCGTGCTACAGTTCATGGGGTTGCAAACAGTTGGACACAACTTATCGACTGAACAACAACAACAAATAAAATATATTTCAAAACCAATAAAATCAATTTTTATGACCATTCTTTTGAAATATGCTTATTCCCAGTTATCTGCCAGGTCAACTCCTAATTGTCCTTCCAGACCTCACCCAACTATCTCCTCCTCCATGAAACCTTCCCCATTAGGCAAGCTCAGCTCCATCTGAGTAAGAAAATTTTAAAAATCTTCCTATTTTGGTTTAAAAGGACTCAGTGAGAAGGTTTCTTCCTCCCTTTTCAACCCTCAATATGGCACTAGTATATCCTTACAGCCTCCAACACTTGACAACGGGAATTGAGAATTCTCACTGTGCAGCTTCTGGCTGGCGATGGCACCTACCAGACTCGAACACAGGATGGTTCCTTTGGTAATCTGCTGTTTATGGAGACATTTATCCTTATTACCATAAAAGCCTCCACATAAATAAGGTCTTAGAAGATGTGACCAAACACTGCATGGGAAAATGGTAATGACAGAGCTGACAAGCCCCTGTGCTTGCTTGTGCTTAGTTGCTTCAGTTGTGTCTGACCAACTCCTTGTGACCTCACGGACTGTAGCCCACCAGGTTCCTCTGTCCATGGGATTACCCCAGCAGGAATACTGAAATGGGTTGCTATGCCCTCCTCCAGGGGATCTTCCCCACCCAGGGATCGAACCTGCATCTCCTGCATCTTCCTGCACTGCAGGTGGATTCTATACTGCTGAGCCACCTGGGATAAAGCCCTGCCCCACCATAAACTCCATGGGGCCAGGGACAGAGTGTCCAGCTGGTTCTCAGCTGTGTCTGTGCACTTGGCATAGTACCTGGAATGAACCAGCCACTCAATAACTATTTGTGGAGGGAAGCTGAAACTCAGGGATGCCGCTGAATCATGCAAGGACACAGCTGGAATTTCAACCACATCTTCTTACTCTAAGACTCTTCTTACTCTAAGACCCAAACGTTTTCAACTTTGGAACTCTATACCAAACTGCTTCAAAAGCCAATAAATATTTGTTATTTACTAAACTAAGATAGTTCTTTTCCTTGAGGTATTTGAATCCCAAAGAAATACGTAGAATTCATACCACCCAGTAATCTGCTACTCTTTTGCCTTCAAAGATATGATGAGAGGCCAACTGTCCGTCCATGGAAGTTGACCCAAGTTTAGGTTTATCCTGAAAAACTCCACACCCAGAGGATCTACAAGTCTCACACGCCACCTTCCTAAATTCAGCAAGATATAAGAATTGACAGGTGTTTCCAAAAGCTGACTTCAGTTTTTTTCCATAATAACTATCCAGAATATTTACTTAGATGACTTCCGGAGTTTCAATCCTTTTTTTTTTTTTTTTNCCTGAAAAACTCCACACCCAGAGGATCTACAAGTCTCACACGCCACCTTCCTAAATTCAGCAAGATATAAGAATTGACAGGTGTTTCCAAAAGCTGACTTCAGTTTTTTTCCATAATAAATATCCAGAATTTTTACTTAGATGACTTCCGGAGTTTCAATCCTTTTTTTTTTTTTTTTGCTTTAAATGCCCACAGGCACACATCTTTTCAGGGTGAACTTCAGGTAAAAATTCTACCAAAAACAGCTGTGGTAACTTTTCTTTCCATATACCATAAACAAAATTTTCTTAAAAGAACATAAAGAGCTCTGCTTCATAACTTGTATTACCTATAAAGATGAGGCTTGAAATGAAGAAAGAATCCACTTTCCTAGAAGTAAATGAAAAAAGCCCATGAGTGATGAGATAAATCATTCAAATTAAAAAGTCTATGAGCTCCATACTGAAAAAGTTGTAGCCACTTTCAAATTTTTACCAAGTAATTGAGACATGGTGAGGATGGTCTGACAGCAGTGCTAAAGAAAGACGAACAATAAAAAGCGGTCACAAGAACTACAAAAGCAGGCTAGTTTGGAGCCATTGACTGCTGGGGCAAATCGTTCCTCACACCTGGGTAATTCCCCTGGGTTATAGTACAGCACAAAGGCGAAATGAGTCACAAGAAAGAAGAGTTTTTTAAAAGATTGAGACTTGCCTCTTTGAGAAGGGAAAAAAATGCAAGTTTAGAACATCTTCCAGGACAGCATTATGCATTTTGGGGTTTGTTTTGGGAAATTTTGCTGCCAAAAAAAGGCAAACTGTTCTTTCATCTGGAAATTCAACTGTATGGAATACTTAACTACTAATAATGTCTTATCATTAGGCTTTGGGGCATTTCATGGATAAATTTCCATGGGAATAATACTGCTCAGTTGCATTGTTAATAATATTATTGATGATTAATATTATGTTACATTATTATTTATTAATATATGAATAATACTATCAGAGCATGTTATATTCAGTATAATAATACAATGGATCATTATATAGAAATCCTCATGGACTTCCCTATAGAAGCTAAGCCAAAGGTTTACTGCTACCATTGGGTTGGTCAAAAAGTTTGTTTGGGTTTTTTCCATACCATGTTATGGAAAATGTCTGTGTTTCCTATGGAGGGACAGTTTGTAAGAAGCTTGTGTTTTTGGTGTGTGTACTTTTTAAATAGTTGTGATTAGAATAGAGTTGATTCAGAATGTCATGTTAGCTCAGGTGTACAGTACAGTGCTTTAGGTTATGGACAAACCCAAACAAACTTTTTGGCCAACAAAATATTAGTACTAGCACTAGTATCACTAATATAGTACTACCATCACTAATAATGACTACTTCTGTCTTTCTAGTAAAATACTGTAACTCTTATTTCCCTAAGGAAACTTACATACGTTATTTGTTAGGCACCTGCTCCAAGCATGGATAGGCCGTGGATCATATCATCTCACTCAATCCTCAACAACAGCCCTAAGGAGTTAAGGACACTCTTCTCATCTGTCCCCTCTTCTATCTGAGGAACAGAATGTCAGAGAGGCTGAGTGGACATCGAAGTGCCTGCCACCAGCACAGGGCCAATGTTCATTCTCAGACACACCAAGTTCAAGGCGAGTGGTACTGTCACTCTGTGCAACAGGACACACTAGCACTGCAGATCAGGAGGAGAAGAACATGACCAGGAAAACCTGACACTGGGGATCCTCACAAAGAGGGCAGGTGTAGGGGACCGGCAAGGAATGAGAAGCATCTTTCACATCCTAATGGTGGCACTACAAACTAGACTCATCATCCCGTCTTCAAAAATGGAAAGCAGAGCACACACACACCAAGAGACAGAGTAACAGATATAGAAGATAAACTTGCAACTACCAGGAGATAAGTGGGGGAAGATAAATTGGTAAACTGGGATCAATACATACACTATATTAAAAAAAAAAAAAACTGATGTGAAGAGCCAATTCATTGCAAAAGACCCTGATGCTGAGAAAGATTGAGGGCAGGAGAAGGGGGCCACAGAGGATGAGATGGCTGGATGATATCCATCAACTCAATGGACATGAGTTTGAGCAAATTCTGGGAGATAGTGGAGGACAGGGAAGCTTAGTGTGCTGCAGTCCATCAGGTTGCAAAGAGTCAGACACGACTGAGCAACTGAACAACAACAAAAATAAGGAACTCTGTACAGTGCAGGGAGCTCTGCTCTGTAATGACTTACATGGGAACAGAATCCAAAAAACAGTGGATGTGAGTTTATGTATAACTGAATCACCTGTTCTGTACACAAGTAGCACAACACTGCAAATCAACTATCCTCCAATAAAAATTATAAAAAGTACACACACCAAAAATACAGGCTTCCAGACTGTCCCTCCTCAGGAAGCACAGGCATTGCCAATCCCCTGCCCCACTGCTCACACCCGTCTCCCTTACTCCCTTTACTACCCAACATGACTGACTCCCAGGGGAACGCAGACTTCCCTTCTCCAGGGGCCCAAGAGTTCTCCCCAAACACCACTTCTGAAAGAAACGAAGGAAGGAAAAGGTGGGCAGGGGCTACACAGGGTGAGAGGCAGAAGGAACCATAGTCCTGATGTTTCATGCAACATCCACGAATGATTTTTCACAAAAACAACAAAGACCCCCAGGTGCATTCAGAGAAGGGAGGTCCGTGATGGCTGGGCCCTCACACACCATGCCTTCCTGATTTCGGAGATGCCCACTGCACTCCCAAGGCATCTCCAAGACAGGTTTTCCATGGGGCATCATCACTCACATTAGTGATCTGAAAAAGACTTGGAAACGTCCCAGAAGTTTGAAATTTCACTCTCTCNACCATGCCTTCCTGATTTCGGAGATGCCCACTGCACTCCCAAGGCATCTCCAAGACAGGTTTTCCATGGGGCATCATCACTCACATTAGTGATCTGAAAAAGACTTGGAAACGTCCCAGAAGTTTGAAATTTCACTCTCTCACCATTCTGGATCGCTCCAGGACTGCCAATTTCCAAAACTGCAACAGCTGGGGAAGAAAGTAAACAGCTAACCACCCCTTATCTGGTAGGGGTCACTGGCCTTCTCCAGTTTTAAAGGAGGAAGAACACCAGAGATCTCAGCTCCTGCCTGGCATCCCCACAACTGAGCAGAGAGGACCCTCCCAACCAGGGAACAGCTGCTCCCAACAGCTTCCCCATCTTTATTTGAATTAGGACTTTGGTTTAATTTTATTACAATTCCACTGTAGGAAATGAAAGCCTCCACTGCCCAGTTCCCACCTGCAAACCTGAAACCCAAAACTGGCTGTGAGTGAGGAGAGAAGAATTCCCCTTCTCTCAGGAGCAAGGCTTTCCTTCCAGAGTATGAATATAGAAGTAGTGTTAGTCACTCAGTTGTGCCCAACTCTTTACGACCCCATGGACTGCAGTCCGCCAGGCTCCTCTGTCCATGGGGTTCTTCAGGCAAGAATACTGGAGTAGGTTCCCCTTTCCTTCTCCAGGGGATCTTCCCAACTCAGGGATCGAACCTGGATCTCCTACGTTGCAGGCAGATTCCCTACCATCTGAGCTACAAAGATATGGACAGCAGCTGTCACTTTCTGAGTCCCCCCTGCTATCCTGCAAGAACTCTGGGAAACTTCTTCCTACAGAGAACTTTCCCTAGCTCCTCTCCTAACCACCTGGCAGGTTTGCTTTCCTTCCTCCTCCAGGCAGGCTTCTGCTTATTTAAGTAAGGCCAGCCCCCTCTTTTCCTCAAAAATCTGTCTTTTTCTTGCCTCTCTGTTATAATCATAAAAAAAAAAGGTGAAGGAATTTCTTGCTTTCATGCAAATAGGTCTGAAAATAAACAAAAACTAACAAAAACAGATAGAGGTGGCTTTTTTGTTTTCTTCTGCGTTTTGGGTCTGTTCTTTTTCTTTTCTTTTTTTTTTTTTTGCAAAAGAATGTGTTTAATTTCCAAGTTTTCTGTAGGGGCTCTCTCTCCTCCAACTGCGAGGAAAATAAAGAATAACCTGGGTGTGGATACTGTAAGGCTGAAAGCATGAAGATGCTCACCCTCCTAAACTCCCAAATCCACAACCTTCCCAAGACCTGCATTCAAGTCCGTGAAGTATGTGGTAGGACCCCATGTATTTGTGCATATAATTTGTGGATAATTTGCAAATGCTGAAGGACACTGTGTCTTTTCCCAGATAGTGGACCACAAAAGATGGTGTCTGGTGGGAAGGAAGGGAGGAGGGAGGGAAAGGAGAGAGGAAGATGGGAGAGGGGTCGAAGCCATGGCATCTCAGGCACCAGTAGTTCCAGGGGGCCTTGGAGACTCGGGCTAGAACACTGGGGCTTCTGTCCACAGACCTAACTTTTCCAGCCAATATTGCTCTCAGGAGAAGCACATAGGCAGCAGATCTCACAGGAACCAGTGGCTATGACAGCTGATCCTCTTGGCTCTTCAGGCAGATATTTCAAACCCAACTTACCCTTTCACTGCTACGTAGCCATGGGCAACTCACACAAGTTCTCTAAACTCAAGTGTCCTCATCTGTGCAGCAGACAGACTCAATCACCCAAAGTGAGACCATCTCCAGAGTGAAAAGGAGCTCCATTCACAGAAACCAAATACCAGAAGGTGGTGGACATATGATGATGTTAGGAGTGGCTTCCTCACCTCTAGCATAGGACTCAGTGAGTGGTCTTCCTCGTCTCTAGTGTGGACTAGGACTCAGTGAGTGGGCATCGTTGCTGCGGGTCCTGTGTGAAGAGAACTGATCTCTAAACAGATTCTTATTCCATTATTATCAACTGTGTCACCCAGTAGAAATGACTGAATCTCTCAGCCTCACGTATCTTCATCTAAAAAGTGGGATGACACAATAGTAGCAACCTGTAAGACTACTGAAAGCTCAGCGTGGAATAATGTAAGTAAAGCAATGAGCAGAATGCCTGGTGTTCAGCATATATTTGGTGAACTCTTAGCAATAACAATCACTGCTACTTACTTATATTTCTGTTTACATAGATGTTACCAATTTAATTCTGGCAGATTAATGAACATATGTATATGGAGGTATACAAATAAGTGTGTGTTTGTGTGTGTCTGTTGTAAACACAGTAGACATAATGATTAAGAGACTCTGGAGGCACACTGCCTAGGCTCAAATCCTGCCTCTGCCACCCATGGGGTGTGTGATTTTATGCAATTCAACTGGCGTGTCTGGACCTGTCTCCTCATCTGTAAAATGTGATAAAATATTATACCTATCTCATAGGGATTTTGTGGAGATCCAACCAGTCCATTCTGAAGGAGATCAGCCCTGGGGTTTCTTTGGAAGGAATGATGCTGAAGCTGAAACTCCAGTACTTTGGCCACCAAAGAAGGGTTGACNGGCGGATTCATGTCAATGTATGCCAAAACCAATACAGTACTGTAAAGTAAAATAAAGTAAAAATAAAATAAAAATAAATAAAATGATTATTTTAAAAATTGCAGACAAAATAAAAAATAAGTTTAAGGAATACATTTTTTAGAAAAAGAAACAGATGGGGTGGATGGGTACATGAGTGGGTGACTGGATTTCAAGTTAATGTGGAAGTAAGTGGATGAATGGGAGGGAAGGACACCCCCTTCCCAGCTGTGCCTTCAGTTCCTCAGCTACCATCGCATTCTTGGAAGGAGCCCTCATAGCCCCACCTTGCCTTGTGCAGGTGACCTGAGGCCTCTGAAACTTGTCATCCACCTGCTTTACCTCCCAGGGATTTGCTCCTCTCTCCCCCTCCCAAAAGGTCCCCAGTGACCTAGCCCTTTGGGTTTGGAGGAGAGTTTATCACCTCAGGTCTTCTGGTTAGTTGCATTCAGTGTAATTAAAGCCCCCATGCCAGTGACTGATTCAGGGTCTGCATGGGTCTGAGTTGCTCTGATGATTGTAGAACCCACAGTGGTTGAGGGAAGAGAACACAGCCTGGAAACATGACTGAGACACAGTCTGTGCCCTGGTCAATCTTGCCTGAAGATCAGTGGCTTATCTTGTTTTACTGTTATTGCTTGTTATTTTGGCAATGCTGGGTCTTCACTGCAGCCCACGGGCTTCTCTAGTTGCAGCATGTGGGCTCATTAGTTGCAGCATCTGGGATCAAACCCGGGCCCCCTGCATTGGGAGCATAGAGTCTTAACCACTGAACCACCAAGGAAGTCTCTCAATATCTTTTTTTCCTCTTAATAGACTCTTCTGCCAAAACAACATTTTAAATTTTGATTAAGCCCAATTTATCCTTTTCATTTGTCTTATGAGTTGTGACTTGTGTGTCCACCTCCCCCTCTTTTTTAACCCAAGATTAGTAAAGACACTTGAGTCAATCCTTAACCCTCCTATGACTCAGTTTTCTCACATGTAAAATGGGGAGAGTAAAATAGCACCTACTTAGTGAGTTATTTTAAGAATTCAGAGTTGAACTATATAAAGCACTTACACAGTACCCAACACACAGTGCTTGCTGTTATTATTAGTATTATTATTAGAAAATGTGTAATACCTTCTTTTGCTCAGACCACCTTGGGAAAATCCTGACAGCAAATGCCAGATAATTAACTATGAAAAAAATGTGGGTGAACAAACATCTGTGCAATGGAAAGACCTGGTGGAGGCAGAGATGACTAAGGAGTGCTCTGAATACAGAAATTGGGCCAAGTTTCTCAAACAAAAGGTAAATCAGAAACAAAAGGAATTGTGACCCAAGGCAAAGCCAAAAATAAAATCTATAATTTGGCTTCTTCAACTTCAGTTGAGTTGAAGTTGAAGAAGAAGTTGAGTTGAAGTTGAGTTGAAGAAGCCAAATTAACTCAGAATTGCAAAGGAGGCATAAGAAAGAGGGCTTTGGACCCATAAGTGTTTAGAGAAAAGTTCTTAGGCCCTGCTGAATGTTCCGAACCACTGTTTGAGTGTGTCCTTTGATTCCCACTGGCAGGTGAGGAAGGGTAATCTCCATTTGCCTTAGAACACAGCTGTGTCCTTAGCTGTGTACTAATGGGTGGCTCTGTGCCAGCTTAATGCCAAATGAAGAGTATTTTAAATTAACCTTTGGGGAACTCCCACAAGAGGAGGCTGTCTTCCCTTTACTTTGCTTAAATGACCATGAAGGTGGAGACAGAGAACAGCCCCAGCACTGGTTCCCTTGTTTGGATAATCTCCCAGGACACATGGTAGGATGCCTGTTACTTTCCACCTGGAAGTATTTGTTTCCACATCTCCCAACCCTGGCCATACACAGGAGGGCAGGGACCCCAGTCAACCCTCTTGTACCTCAGTGCCTGGGACACAACGAACGCTCAGTAATGGAACAAGTTGCCTGGCAACCCTGGATGGCCGGGTGAACAGGTAAGCGGATGACCGGGTAGACAGACAAGTGGATGGATAAGAAGATGGGTAGATGGATGGACAGACTGATGAAAATTGAAAGAAGAGTAAGGGATGCCAGGGAAAAGCAAAGTGTTCTTTCTCCAAATCATCCAACTCTACTAATGCCTTACAGTCACTTCTGTATCTCCCTCGAGACAAGAATCATACGCCTCTCTTCAATAAAAGCTACCATTACATCATAGAAGTGGCAGAGAACTTCATTTCCCCAAAGTTCAGGGAATTCTGCTTTTACAAAACTTACATTTTCTCTCCCAAATTGAGACTGTATTTGTCTACATCTATCACTTCTATANTTTCCCTTCTTATTTTTTAAGTACCTTGTTCATTACTTAGAAACATACTGTTTAATCACCACATGTTTGTGTTTTGCTTACAGTTTTTTTTTTTTCCCAACTAATTGATTAGTCTCATAGTGTTGTGTTCAGAAGAGATGCCTGGCACGATTTCAATTTTCTCAGTTTTACTGAGACTTGACTTGTGATCCAAGATGTATTCTATCCTAAAGATTTTTGCATGTGGACTTGAGAAGAAAGTGTATTTTTCTGCGTTTGGACAGAAGCCTGAAGATATAAATTAGGTACATTTGGTATAATAGTTCACTTAAAGTTTGTGTTTCCTTATTAGTTATTTTTTTGATGATCTGTCCCTTGGCCTACTGCATTTTATCCTAGCCAAAAGGCTGAGAAGCAAACAACTATGGATAGAGGTTCATAATATTACAGAGGAGGCAGTGAAGAAAGCCACCCTCAAGAGAAAGAAATGCATAAAGACAAGATGGTTGTCTGAGGAGACCTTGTAAATAGCTGAGGAAAGAAGAGAAGCAAAAGGCAAAGGAGAAAAGGAAAGATATATCCATCTGAATGCACAGTTCCAGAGAATAGCAAGAGAGATAATAANCAAGAGAAAGAAATGCATAAAGACAAGATGGTTGTCTGAGGAGACCTTGTAAATAGCTGAGGAAAGAAGAGAAGCAAAAGGCAAAGGAGAAAAGGAAAGATATATCCATCTGAATGCACAGTTCCAGAGAATAGCAAGAGAGATAATAAAGCTTTTTTATGTGAACAATTTAAGGAAATACAGGGGAAAAATAGAATGGGATAGACTAAAGATCTCTTCAAAAAGTAGAGATTCCAAGGGACTATTTCATGCAAATATGGGCACAATAAAGAACAGAAATGGTATGGAATGAACAGAAACAGAAGCTATTAAGAAGAGGTGGCAAGAATACACAGAAGAACTATACAAAAAATATCTTAATGACCCAAATACCTATGATGGTGTGATCACTCACCTAGAGCAAAACATCCTTAACTGTGAAGTCAAGTGGGTCTTAGGAAGCATCACTAAGAGCAAAGGTAGTTTAGGAGATGGAATTCTAGCTGAAATACTTCAAACCCTAAAACGTGATATTTTAAAAGTGCTGCAGTCAATAAACCTGAAAATTTGGAAAACTTAGCACTGGCCATGGGACTTCAAAAAAGGTCAGCTTTCATTGCAATTCAAGATAAGGGCAATGTCAAAGAATGTTCAAACTAACACACAGTTGCACTCGTTTCACATGCTAGCAAAGTAATGTTCTAAATCCTTCAAGCTAGGCTTCAACAATATGTGCACCGAGAACATCCAAATATACAAGTTGGATTTAGAAAATTCAAAGAACCAGATATCAAATTGGCAACATATGTTGGACCATAGATAAAGCTAGAAAATTCCAGAAAAAACATCTACTTTTGCACCATTGACTATGCTAAAGCCTTTAACTGTGTAGATTACAGCTGTGGAAAATTCTTCACGAGATCGGGATACGAAACCACTTTACCTATTTCCTGAAAAACCTGTATGCAGGTCAAGAAACGACCATTAGAACAGGACATGAAACAACAGAATGGTTCAAAATTGAGGAAAGAGTGTGTCAACGTTGTATATTGTCACCCTGCTAATTTAACGTATATGCAGAGTACATCTTGCAAAATGCTGGGCTGGATGAAACACAAGTGAAATCAAGATTGTCAAGAGAAGTATCAATAACCTCAGATATGCCTATGACACCACCTTTATGTCAGAAAGTGAAGAGGAACTAAAAGGCCTCTTGATGGAGGTAAATGAGTAAAGTGAGAAACCTGGCTTAAAACTCAGCATTCAAAATGCTGAGATCATGGCATCTGATCCTATCACTTTCTGGCAAACTAGATGGGTAAACAATGGAAACAGTGACAGACTTTATTTTTCTGGGCTCCATAATCATTGCAGATAGTGACTGCAGCCATAAAATTAAAAGATTTTTATTCCTTGGAATAAAAGCTATGACAAACCCAAACAGCATATTAAAAAGCACAGACATTACTTTGATACAATAGTCCATATAGTCAAAGTTATCATTTTTCCAGTAGTCATGTATGGGTATGACAGCTGGAGAATAAAAAATGCTGAGTGCTGGAGAATTGATGCCTTTGAACTGTAGTGCTGGAGAAGACACTTGAGAGTCCCTTGGACAGCAAGGAGATGAAACTAGTCAATCCTAAATTAAATCAACCCTGAATATTATTCATGGAAGGACTGATGCTGAAACTGAACCTCCAATACTTTGGCCACCTGATGTGAAGAGCCAACTCGTTTGAAAAGAGATGAAATGCTGTTAAATATTGAAGACAGGAGAAGAAGGGGATTACAGAGGATAAAAATGTTGGATGTAATCACCACTTCAATGCACACCAGTTTGAGCAAACTCTGGGAGATGGTCAAGGACAGGGAAGACTGTTGTGCTGTAGTCCAAGGGTCTCAAAGAGTCGACATGACNAAGAGACAGGAAGAAGGGGATTACAGAGGATAAAAATGTTGGATGTAATCACCACTTCAATGCACACCAGTTTGAGCAAACTCTGGGAGATGGTCAAGGACAGGGAAGACTGTTGTGCTGTAGTCCAAGGGTCTCAAAGAGTCGACATGACTTAGCCACTGAACAAAAACAACCCTTGTTGTAATGAGGTGTTAAAGTCTCCTACTATTATTGTCACTGTCAGTTTCCCCTTTTATGTTTGTTAGTGCTTGACTTATGTATTGAGGTGCTCCTATGTTGGGTGCATATATATTTACAATTATATATCTTCTTCTTGAACTGATCCCTTGATAATTGTTTAGTGTCTTTTTTTTTAATCTCTTGTAATACTCTTTATTTTAAAGTCTATTTTGTCTGAAAAGAGAATTGCCTCTCTGGCTTTTTTTTAAATTTCCCTTTGCATTAAATATCTTTTCCTATCCTTTTACTTTCAGTCTGTATATGTCTCTAGGTCTGAAGTGAGTCTCTTGTAGACAACATATATATGCGTTTTGTTTTTGTAGCCATTCAACCAACCTGTGTCTTCATTGGAGCATTTATTCCATTTAATTGCATTTAAAGTAGTTATTGACATGTATGTTTCNTCCTATCCTTTTACTTTCAGTCTGTATATGTCTCTAGGTCTGAAGTGAGTCTCTTGTAGACAACATATATATGCGTTTTGTTTTTGTAGCCATTCAACCAACCTGTGTCTTCATTGGAGCATTTATTCCATTTAATTGCATTTAAAGTAGTTATTGACATGTATGTTTCTGTTGGCATTTTCTTAATTGTTTTGGGTATATATTTGTAGGTCTTTTCTTTTACTTGTGTTTACTGGCTATATAAGTCCCTTTAATATTTGCTGTAAAGCTGATTTTGTGGTACTAAATTCTCTTAACTTATGCTTGTCTGTAAAGCTTTTTATTTGTCCATCAGTCTTGAATGAGATCTTTTTTGGGGAGAGTAATCTTGGTTGTATATTTGTCACCTTCAGTACTTTAAGTTTATCCTGTCATTCCCTTCTGGCCTGCAGAGTCTCTGATGAAAGATAAGCTGTTAATTGTATGGGGCTTCCCTTGTTTGTTACTTGTTGCTTTTCCATTCCTTTTTTTTTTTAATTCTTTATTTGAGTTTGATTTCTGTTAGCTTGATAAGATGTGTCTTGATGTGTTTCACCTTGGGTTTATCCTGTATTGAACTCTCTGTTCTTGGACTTGATTGACTATTTCCTTTCCCATGTCTCTTCAAAAATTTTCTCAAACTTTTCTTTTTCTCTTCTTCCTCTCGGGACCCCTATAACTGAAACTTTATCCCAGAAGTTTCTGAGGCTATTCTCAATTGTTTTCATTATCTTTACCTTTATTCTGCTCTTCAGCCATTATTTCCACCATTCTATCTTCCAACTCACTTATTCATTTTTCTGCCTCATTTATTCTACAATTGGTTACTTCTAGTATATTTTTAATTTCAGTAATTGTATTATTCATCTCTGCTTATTTTTATTTTATTTAGGTCTTTGTTAATTGTATTAATTACATCTTCGCAATTATATTTTTGAGGCTTTGGTATATCTTTATAATATTACTCTGAATTCTTTTTCAGGTAGCTTTCCTATTTCTCTTCATTTATTTGGTCCTGTAAATTTTTACCTTATTCTTTCATTTGTGCTATATTTCTCTGTTTTTTCATTTTTTCCCCTTTAACTTACTAAATTTGAGATCTCCTTCTCCCAGGTTTAGGGTCAAATTCCTTTCTTCTTTTTGACTTCTGCCCTCGGTGGATAATGTTGGTTCAGTGGTTTCTGTTGACTTACGTTAGGGGTGATTTGTGCCTCTGTTCTAGTGGGAGGAGGTGATTTTTTGTTCTCTCTCTGACGGGCAGGGCTGTGAAAGATGGTATATGTTGAGGTGTCTATGGGAATCTTGTCTGTTGATGATTGTTTTTGTGTCTTTTGTCCTGCTTTTTGTTTGTATGAGGTATCCTTCACTCCATCCTGTTGGCAGCTGAGTGATACCAGGTTTTGTGCATGTCTGTGGAAATTTCTGAAAGAGATGGGAATACCAGACCACCTGACCTGCCTCTTGAGAAATCTGTATGCAGGTCAGAAAGCAACAGTTAAAATTGGACATGGAAAAACAGTCTGGATCCAAATAGGAAAAGGAGTAAGTCAAGGCTGTATACTGTCACCCTGCTTATTTAACTTGTATGCAGAGTACATCATGAGAAACGCTGGGCTGGAAGAACACAAGCTGGAATCAAGACTGCCAAGAGAAATACCAATTACCTCAGATATGCAGATGACACCATCTTTATGGCAGAAAGTGAAGAGGAACTAAAAAGCTTCTTGATGAAGGTGAAAGAGGAGAGTGAAAAAGTTGGCTTAAAGCTCAACATTCAGAAAACTAAGATCANTGTATAAGAGACAGGTTCCCTTGTTTGGATAATCTCCCAGGACACATGGTAGGATGCCTGTTACTTTCCACCTGGAAGTATTTGTTTCCACATCTCCCAACCCTGGCCATACACAGGAGGGCAGGGACCCCAGTCAACCCTCTTGTACCTCAGTGCCTGGGACACAACGAACGCTCAGTAATGGAACAAGTTGCCTGGCAACCCTGGATGGCCGGGTGAACAGGTAAGCGGATGACCGGGTAGACAGACAAGTGGATGGATAAGAAGATGGGTAGATGGATGGACAGACTGATGAAAATTGAAAGAAGAGTAAGGGATGCCAGGGAAAAGCAAAGTGTTCTTTCTCCAAATCATCCAACTCTACTAATGCCTTACAGTCACTTCTGTATCTCCCTCGAGACAAGAATCATACGCCTCTCTTCAATAAAAGCTACCATTACATCATAGAAGTGGCAGAGAACTTCATTTCCCCAAAGTTCAGGGAATTCTGCTTTTACAAAACTTACATTTTCTCTCCCAAATTGAGACTGTATTTGTCTACATCTATCACTTCTATAGCTTACATGGCGCACCATATACGGAAATGGCTTGAGAACAAGTGACCCATGAAGCATGTTAGGGTGTGAGTCAGTTTCTAAAGTTAAACTCACCTGGAGAGCTGCCCATTTTATGATGTGTTATGCATAGAGTGAGAATCCAGGAGATGCTAATGGCATTAATTGGTCTATAAGGTAATATGACTGATGGTTTATTAAGGCAAACAAAAAGAAAAGGGGGTGGGGGCGTCAGAGCCCTCAGGTTCCCTGACTCTCCAGCTGGACTCAAAGGACCCAGGACAAGCTCACACATACTCATGACTGTGGCTTCTTACAGCCAAAGGACACCAAGTGAAATCAGCAGAAGGTAAAGGCAAGTGGGGTTAAATCTGAGGAAACCAGGCATAAGCTCTGAGGGTCCCTTCCCAGTGGAGTCACCCAGGATGCACCTAATTCACCCAGCAATGAGCTGTGACAACACATATGACGTGGTCCACAGGGGAAACTCCTTGGAGACTCAGCATCCAGTGTTTCCATTGGGAACTTGCAGGTAAGCATCCTTTGCCTAACATGTACTAAAAGCCTGGACACCCAGAAGGAAAGAAGTGTTCTGCACGAACAATACTGTCTATACCAATGGTGTAGGCACAGGAAGTCACTCTTCTGAGCTTTAGAAAAAGTGGGATCCCTCCTAAGGATCCCTCCTAGGGATCCCTTGATCCCTAGCCTCAAGCCAAGGGCTTTCTACGGATAGTGGTCAGGCTCATTAAGTCAACTTCTTCTCCAGAGGGGGTACACACAAATGAATTTTGGCCAGAGTAGTCTTCTTTGGAAGTCATTCACTGATTCCAACAATGCTGCCTTTGTTCATAATAGTTTGGGATTTCTCTTTGGCAGTTGCCTAAGAGCCCTATGTGCAAAATTTTTGAAACTTCAACCCATGAAGATGGACCTTATCTCCAACAACCAAGGTATAGACAAGCCTCTTTGGTTCAAACCACAAATTGACAATAAAATAATAAAACTGGATCCTTCTACCTTGGTCTCCAAGCACAGAGGGCAAAGGCCATCCCTCCATTCATTCTCCAAACATGTATTTTTGTGTGTGTGTTCAGTCGTGTTCAACTCTTTGCAGCCCCGTGGACTCCTCTGCCTTCCAGGCTCCTCTGTCCATGGAAATTTCCAGGCAATAATACTGGAGTGGGTTGCCATTTTCTACTTTAGGGATCTTCCCAACCCAGGGATCAAACCCATGTCTTTTGGATCTCCGGCATTGCCAGGCAGATTCTTTACCACTAGTGCCACCTCGGGAGCCCTAAACACGTATTTGGCACCTTTGAATTTCAGATGATTTGTTAGTTGCTAGGGACACACACATGAGAAAGATGGCTGTAAGAACCCACATCCACACTCACTGCTGTTCAGGACAATAAACACTTATCATGCACATACCTGGGCACTGCTTCTCAGGGAAAGCTCTGCAGAGAGCCAGCTGTATTTGTGTGGTTTTGATGCCATGAGCAACCTACTTTTATTTTCCCCTGGGAGTAAGGCTGTAACTCTTTGCTTAAAAAAAAAAATCTGTTTTTAAAAATAACTAAACTGGCCCCCAATGTTCCCAGTGCAGCCCAGATTTTATTTTTCCAGGGCACGAAGAGAGACCAGCCAAGTTCAGGCTCCCCTTCTCTGTTTACACTCATTCTCTTACCAATCTCAGCCAGGCTTATGGCCTGAAACACCACCTAAATGCTGGCACTAACTCCCAAGCTCTATCTCCCAGCCCAAGTTTGCTCTAGAACCCCAGGCTCATAGCCAGCCACCTGCCGGTCCAGTGTCTTCACACAGCTATCCGCCTGAAAAGTGGATTCCATAAGACTAAAACCAAACTACTAATATCCTCTTCCAAATTGGTTATTCCTATGATCTTCCTCATTACAGAAAATGGAAATCTCCCTTATTCCTTCTATTAATTGCTGCTCAGTGAGAAACTAGATTCACCACTGACTCCTTGCTTTTTGTTAGTTGGCACAGCCAAAGTACTGAACCAGCCTTGAAAGCACATCCAGATTCTGATTACTTCCCACCACTACTGCTACTGCAATTCTGGTCCAAGCCAGCAGCACCTCTTGCCTGAATTACTGACCTTGTTTCCTAACTATATCCCTTCCTTGATCCTTGGAACCAGGGAGTTCTTTTGAAAAGCAAGCGGGTCATCTCTACCCTGCTGGGAGCCCTCCAGTGGTTCTCTTACTCCATTTCACTTGGAGTAAACACCCTACACGTGATTTTCCTTGTCTGACCTCAGCTCTTAGCAGGGCCACCATGTGACACAAGCACACCGTGCCCTGAACAAGGGGAGTGGACAGGGCAGGTGAAAATCCAACCCACCCCTCTCCTGAGCCCTGCCCTCAGGCTGTACCTCCAAAGAGTTGTCTTTGTAATTTGTACAAAGGCACTTGCGGGACAGAGGAAGTGCTGTCTTACCCTCCTCCTCACTCAGGCTGTTTCTAGGCTACAATGACTATAATAGGGAAGAACAAATATGACTCCATACTGGAGCTGTTTCTTTAACTTTGGTATACTATTGCGTTTGCTATAAAGTTAAGAATGCTGTCTATACCCTGAAATATACAAGACAGCCTATTCTCTTGGCTCTGACCTTTAGAGGTATAACACTTTTCCATTCATATAGAGACAAACACTTGCAGAACAGAGAATAACATTTGTCTTGCTGGAGGCTTATAGGAACATTGTGACCAGACCTAGGTGGACAGCTTCAAGAACAAAGAATTCTGGCAATCCCTTCCCCTTTTCATATAAAAGAAGCCTGAATTCTAGCTCAGATGACAGTTCTTGGGGACACTAGCCCACCACCTTCTTGATCAACAGACTTTCTGAATAAAGTTGCTATTTCTTGTCCAGCACTTCATCTCTTGATTCACTGGTGTATTGTACAGCAAGCAGTATGAGTTTGGACTCTGTAACATGGCCACACTCTCTTTAGCCCTTTGCCTTGCTGTGCTCTCTGCCTGGGACATTCTTTCCCCCACCTCCATTAGGATCCTCAACTGTCCCCTAATACATCCCCATGTAAAATAACAGCCCATCACCCCCCACCACACGATGTCCTATTTCCCTTCCCTTTCCTTTCTTCTATTCTGAAACATTCACTATCACTGTGAGCATTGTTTAATGCCCATCTTTCCTCCCTAGAATTTTTTTCACCATTTAAATAAATTTATCAAAGTGAAATGCAACATACTACAAAATGAACTATTTTAAAGTGAACCATCCATCCACCACCATTTAGTGCATCCACGGTGCTGTGCACCCAACATCTTTACTTCCAAAGCAGTTCCAACACTCCAAATAAACCCTTATACACTAGGCAGTTTCTCCCCATCTCCTCTCTGCCCTCTTCCCCAACAAACCTTGGTCATGATCAACTTGGATTTTTGCCTCTAGAGATTAACTATTCTGGATGGTTCACATAAATGGAATCATGCAATATGGGACATTTCTAGTGTCTGACTTCTTTCACTGTCTCTCAGTAGAATTTAAGCTTATGAAAACAGTCTTTGTGTTATTCACCACTTGTATTTCCTGTGCTGAGAAGTTGTGCCTGGTCAAAAAAACACACAAAAATACAAAAACAAAACAAAACCAGTAGGAAAAATTTAAGTGTCTGTTAAGTGAATGAATGGATGGGCAAGTGAAATGAATGAATGAGTGAATAAAGGGTCACATCATCCAGAAGAAGAAGAAATAAGCAAAATCAGATTAAAGCAAGGTTCCCTGAAGGAGTTGAGAGGATCAGACTAACTGTGAAACCAAATCCAGAGATGGCGGCAGCAAACCTGGCTATAAACACATGTTCAAATGGCCCAGAGTCTGAGTGTGGCCTTCAGGACAGTCTGGGGCTGTACAAATGAACCTGGTGCTTTCTAGATGCAGTGCTTACTGAACCTTCAGCAAAAACACCTCTTTACATAATCACATATTGGACAAAAACAAATAGTCTCTTGAACACTTTCCAAGAACATGGCTATGTCATTACATTGAAATTATCTGTAATATGACATCTCCCCAACTATAAACTCCTTGATAATGGGAAGTGAGCTTATTTATCTTTACATTCTGGTCCCCAGAGCAGTACTCAGGCCCCTGAAACTTCTCAGGGATGCCAGCTGCCCTGCTCAAAGAGAGTCAGTGAGACTCAGAACTGACCTCGAATCTTCTCCTTTGCACTTTCAAACTGTGCAACTCCCCCAAACCCAGTGTGATCAGTAGTTTGGCACAGCAGGTGAGACCCCAGAGAGTTATAAAGAGCAAAGCCTTGGAGAGAGCTTGCCTGGATAAAAGTCCCAGCTCTGCCACTTCCAAGCTGTGTGACCTTGGCTAAACTTCTCAACTTTTCTCCGCTCAGTTTCATTGTCTGCAAAACCAGGATGATAGCCATCTGCTTCACAGAACTGTTGGAAAGTGAGTAAGTTAATCCATAAGAAGTGCTTACAATAGGGACCAGTGCATAGTCAGTGCTTACTTATAAGCTTTTGTGTTTACAACCACATATTAAAATTTTTTCCTGCATCTTTAAGTTTCTCCATCTCTTTATCTGGAATAAGAAGGGTGAAGACTTGCCAGAGAGCTGGGAGAAGTCAACAAGAGAACGTATGCAACCCCTCCCCACCTGTCACAAAGGTGCTTGACACAAATAAGTGTGTGTGCGAGGGGGGTGGGAATCCAGATGACAAGCCTTCTTCAGTCACATATGAATTTAATCAACTATTATTTGCTGAGTGTTTACAAACCTTGAAGGGGGCACTTTGCACAACTCTGAGATCAAATGTAAACAAGACCCAGAAATCTCTCCATCCCAAGGATGCTTAAGATCTGACACTAGAGACAGATGCAGTCCAAATGGTGATGTGTGCACAGGGATTGTATTTCTCTGAGGATGTGACAACAGGAGTTTCGCACACCACTATACCGTGCTACAGTGACCCTCAGGCTAGTCACAATACCGTTGTCATGCTCTGAATACATCAGGACAGAACTGCTCTGCCCAGGCATCGCTGCATGACTTACTCTGGGCAATGAAATAAGAATACAAGTGATGAAGAGGAAGCTTTACAAACCAGTTGTGCACCTTCCTCTCTCTGCTAGGATGACCAACAATAGTCTTGATGGGGTGGCCTCACCATCCTGGATCCCATGGTGAAAACAGCATGGAACGGAGCCCCAGTGGGGCTGAACTTGGATGGACACACAGTATGGGGAAAACTCTGATTATCATCTGCCTCTGAGATGTGCTACCCAGCATCACATACCCTCCTGACATGTGCGTGGTTAACTTTTGAGTGGAAGTTGGATAACTTGGGCATTCAAAATAAGTGGGCAACTTGGAGCTCTTCCTTATTCTAACTGCCAGAATCCTACGAGCTGTTCCTCCCTGAAGTCAGCCAAAGGGCTGTTCCACCACCAGCTGTGGTGGGACTGCTTTCATTCCTCCTGGTATTACTGTATTTCTCACAAATATCTCATTAAGGCAATTATCAGCCATTAGCACAGTAGCCCGAGCATCAGTACAATCACACACATTAATAAAACACAATTTAGCAGAGCGAGTAAAGGCATGAACAAACCAGGCTCCCTCGTGCAGCACTGCTGGCTTGAGCTGGAGAGAATTTCCACGAAAAGAAGTCATGTATTTCACAGAAGCCTGCCGGTCTCGGCACCTTCTGAGTCATCATTTGCCTGCAATTCAGTTCTACCAACAAAACCTGAAGTCTTGAAGCATAAGGAGGTGTCTGACAGGCAGAAAAAGTTAATATGCTTTCCAAGAGGGAAAAAGAATCTCCAAATCTTGGAAATATGGGAGAATATGCCAGATCTAGAGAGTGGGGAAGTTGAGATCTGATGTATAGAGGTAGGGCCCAAGGCCAGGAAGGACCCCGCCTGGGAACAGATTTATACATCCTATTAAGCTGCTTGGACTTTTTCTAGAGGCAATGAGGAGTGACCAAGGAGGCTTAAGCAGGGGCTGCATGAGCTGCTCTGAGCTTTAGAAAAACCACTGTGGCAGCAGGAGAATGATGGATTAGAAGACAAAGGGAGGAGGAGACCCGGCTAGTACAACACTCCAGGCCAGAGAGGATGGGAACCCTGCCCCAGGCTGTGACAGATGGAGGTGAAAAAACTTGCCGGCAATACCAGGAGGGAATGAACGACCTGGTCTAAAGCTCAACCTGATGACCTAAGCAAGACAGGGGCAAGGAGAGGGAAAGCTGAAGAGAGAACATGTTTCTAAGGATGACTCCGAGATGTCAACCTTGGGACATAATGATGCCACTAAAAGAGATTTGAAAAATTTGTTTTGATAGGTTTAATCTAGTGGACCAGTGCAGAAGACAATTAACACATGTAAATATAGACCTTAAAAACTCATTTCTTTTCTTCCTCAAAAGGACTTAATATCTGATGCTCCAGGAACAGAGGCCCCAGAGAACCTGTTCATGAGATCACAGCCATGCTAATAAGCTCCAGCAAGCTCTGAAGGTACTGGGAATCATGCTTGCCCTCCTCTGCCTTCCTAGCATTCCAAAAGAGTAACTCACCTGCCCATAGCTTGTGTCAGACAGTTTCATTTTGGACAAGGGTCTTTTGGGCATGTATTGCCTTTCCCTTGTCATTACATCCCCCAGATGTTTGCCCAAGTGATGGCTCTCTGTAACACAATGCCATTTCCATCTACTCAAGTCCCCAAGGGAAACCAGGACTCAAACGAGAGCCTTGCATTGCACACATTCCAGCCAGGGCTGGTTGTCCCTGCTAAGACCTCACTCAATCACAAGTTCATCTTTGATCCACATGGCCAGGACACAGATGGCCCATCCATCTAACAGATCCTCTGAGATATCCTTTTAGGATGCTGGTCCATTGCTGAGTTTCCCTTTGTGAAGAGTAATTCATTCCATAAACACAGTCAGACCTCAACAGCTGTCCAGGCCAAGAACACAACACTGATCAGGATGTTCCTTCAGTCTGTTCACTCATCCAACAAACACGAACTAGGCCTGGCAGCACAGCAGGCCCTAGACAGTGAAGCACAGAGAGGAAAAGAAAACCAACTGTCCTTCGAGGCGTTCACAGCTTCCTCCAGGAGACAAAGAGAGAACGAGACAGAATACAGGTATAGTTATCGTGACTGGTGCTGGTGGCTTTCTGGTTTTTCCTCCCATTAGGTGGCACCAAGTTAGCATATAAACTCAGGCAATTAGTTTAGATTTGGCTTCAGCCGCTATCCTAGGTCACTTCAGGCAGCTATGACATAGTACCATACGCTGACGAGCTAATAAAAAAAGAAGGCATTTCTCATAATTCTGGAGGTTGGGGAGTCTGAAATCTGGGTGTGATACAGGTATATGTCCAGAAGCTCAACATCCTTATCTGGGATAGCTTATTGCTTCTTAGAATGGCACTTCTGAATGCAGGAGATGTTTGTAACAGCACCACTGAATGTCTGTGTCACCCCCTCAATGAGTATATGTGCTAAGTAGACTGCTTCACTCATGTCCGACTCTTTGGAGTCAGTAGTGGTGGAGCAGGTGGTGGTGACTCCTATAAGGGCCCTAATTCCATTCACGGGGGTTCCATTCTTATGCTCTCATTTAATCATAACTAACTCCAAAGGTCCCACCTCCTAATACCACCACTTTAGGGACTAGATTTCAACATATGAATGACTGGGGATGGGAGATGACACAGACATCCAGTCTATTGCAGGGGTGCTATCAGAAACATCTAGTGCATTAAGAAGTGCCGTTCTAAGAAGCTGTCCGAGATAAGCATGTCAAGCTTGTAGAAATAAAACCAGTATCACAGATTGTTTTGTTCAGCCCCTGACAGTCAAGTACCCCAGGACCAGAAACAGAACAGAGTGCCCGTGCTGCCCCCCCCACCCCCACACACATCTTGGTAGAAAAGGTGCATCTCACATGTAGGACCCCTTTTGCCTAACACACCAGGGGACACATGAAAAGGGATGGAGAACAGTGAGCACTCATCTTCAGAGGCAGGGATGTGCCGCTGGTCCCATGTAAACACAATTATCAGGAAACAGTCCTCCCCTTCCACCTATCTCAGCTCTCCATGCAGATGACAAAACACTGCTCAGGATACTCTATCATCTGCTCAAAGATGGTGTGTGTGTGTGTGTGTGTGTATGGGGGGAAGGGGGCTTCCCTGGTGGTCTAGTGGTTAAGAACTCACCTGCCAAAGAAGGGGACACTGGTTCAATCCCCAGTCGAGGCAGATCCCACATGCCACAGAGAAACTAAGCCCATGCACCATAACTACTGAGCCAGAGTGTTCCAGAGCCCACGAGCCTCAACTACTGGGCGCATGTGCCACAGCTACCGAAGCCTGTCTGCTCTAGACCCTGCGCTCTACCACAAGGGAAGCCACCGCAGTAAGAAGCCCATGCACCACAACAGAAAGCAGCCCCCGCTCACTGCTCGCATGCTCGTTGCATAGAGAATGCCTATGCAGCAACGAAGACCCAGCCCAGCCCATCTAATAAACAAACAAACAAAAGCTCCTGGGGAAATGCATTTTCGCTAAGAACACAGTAAGCCCAGGCTCTGTTGAGCAACATATTCTTCCCCATTTTGATGAGTATTTCCAGTTTAACTCCCATCCATTCTGTAATGCTCCCAACTTAAAAGCCCGTACAGGAAAATCTTAAGATTGAAACAAATATCACACGATCACTGAACAGATACAGAGAAGGAAACAAAAATTTACTGAGTGTTCAAATCACACCAGATATACTCCACACTCTTGCAATGAGCTTAAAAGATAACCATTTTTCCCATTTTACAGAACAAATTAAAAAAACACACACACACACACAACTATCATTAGGATTAAGTTACTGATCGTAATGTGGGGTGGGAAAGAAGATGTCTTGAGGCCAAGATTCCACGTCAGCTCTGTCTGACCTCCAAAATTAATATCCTCTCGATGACATGCATTCAACTCTCACTCAATCATCCCCAATTCCAGGATGCTCTCCTCGAAACGCTAGTATGATGGACTGTCACCCTCCTCTAAGCGCCTCGATCACTCAAGTCATCCTTCTCAACCCAACCTCATCCACCACAATCTGTCCCTGGAGCTAAGATACCGAGTGTGTGTCAGGCCAGCAAGTGACAGTTGACCAATAACCCCCAGCGGGGCCAAGCACAGCACCTGGTTTCTGGCACACCCGTGGCAACGACAGTGACGTGATGGTTCGTTTTATGTGTCAGCTCGGCCTAGAGTCCCTAGTTATTCACCAAGCACTAGTCTCAGCGTTCCTGTGAAGGCATTTTGTAGATAGATACGGGCAACACCTACAGTCAAATAACTTTAAGTAAAAGAGAGGACCCTCAATAACGGGAGTGGGCCTCATTCAATCAGTCAAAGGCCTCTGGGGCAAAACTTGAGTTGGAGGTTTCCCAGAGAAGAAGTTCTGCCTTCAGACTGCAGCATTCTCTCCTGCCTGAGGTCCCAGCCTGCTGGCTGCCCCATGAACTCCAGACTTGCCGGGCTCAACAGTCATGTGAGCCGATCCCTTACACCAAAGCCTCTGGGAATGTGTATATCTGTATCTGCTTATATCTACAGCTCCCACTGGTTCTATTGCACTGAATGAAGCAGCAACCACCATATGTATAACGTCATGTCATATAAGCTGTTCACTTCCATTAGACTAACTTTCCTATGGATGAGGAAACCGCAGCTCCCTGCAGCCGAATTACATATCCAAGGAATACACAGAGGTTACTAACAGAGCCTTGATTTAGGCTCAGACCTTCACACTCAATATGGTAATGCTGCTTTCCCTGACACATTGTCCCCCAAAGTTACCGCGGGTCCTAACACCAAGGAAAGGAGATTTAGTAGTTTGCCACTGGCTACACTTTGAGCACAGCCCGAGGGGGCCCACAACCTAGCCATACTGGCTCCTCTCCCTCTTGGCTGGGGCACTGCAGTCTGGAGGTGGGAGTCTAACAGGCTCAGTTTCTCCCAGGACAGTAAGGAAACCAGGGCAGCACTGAGCAAGGGGAGAGCCAAGGTGAGGGTTTCCCTTGGTCCTGCTCCCCTTGGCTAAGCCCAGGCCCCCCTCATCTGCTCCCTTATCAGGCTGTCCAGCTGCTCAACATGAATGCCAAACTCACTGTTCTTCATCCATTCACTGGAAGCCTTCATGTAAACCTCATTAACAGGCACAGTAATTGCTATGTGAATATTGCCCATTTTCCAATTATGTTCTTTCTTCATGCCGGGCAAATCTGCCATTGGAGAAAAAGCACTGTGTGGCCTTCATTTGTTCTAAGACATGTGGGTGAGTGATCAGCTTTGGACAGTGGCTTCAACAACCACCAAACAGAACTCTTTGCATCCGAGGTACAATCTTGGAAACAGAGCAGTGTGCAAAGTGCAGGCACCTGTCCATCAACCCAGCCCAGGGGCCCACACTTTTGGGGCTGTGACTTCAGGCTGTGACTTTCACGACCGGCTGGCCTTGAGAAATGAAGCCTCAACACAGAATTACAGTGAAGATTTGAGCTCCTTCTCTACCTTTCCCACAGGGGATGGTGCTGGAAGATGTGTGTGTTTCCATCCATACCGTCTCCCTGCGAGTTCAGCATCTGCAGAAAATGGGGAGGGTTAGTCATGAAGGGAAAACCTCCCGGAGGTGCTTCAAAAGGAAGGCATGCAGCTGCTGAACCATGTACAGATCATCATAAGCACTTCTTATGAGACCATCAACTGCTCATCACCTCCCCAAAAACAGGCAACCCTCCTGAGTCCAATTATCTCCAAACTTTTCCTCTTTTGCATTCAATTTGCTCATTAAATGAGCACACAAAGGCATGGCCTGGCTTTTGGATGCTTGAACAGTTTTCACAAATAGAAAGTGTCTAAGAGATAGAAACTCAAGGCTTGACTCAGACAACGCCCCACTGTGGTCTGTGTGGGAAAGAAATGAGGAGTGAAAAACTATCTCGGAGCAGAGCAGGGCAGCATCTGGGTTCTCCTGCCTGACTTAATCCTCAAGAGGTAGTCCGGTTTTGAGAGAGAGAGAGANACGCTAGTATGATGGACTGTCACCCTCCTCTAAGCGCCTCGATCACTCAAGTCATCCTTCTCAACCCAACCTCATCCACCACAATCTGTCCCTGGAGCTAAGATACCGAGTGTGTGTCAGGCCAGCAAGTGACAGTTGACCAATAACCCCCAGCGGGGCCAAGCACAGCACCTGGTTTCTGGCACACCCGTGGCAACGACAGTGACGTGATGGTTCGTTTTATGTGTCAGCTCGGCCTAGAGTCCCTCGTTATTCACCAAGCACTAGTCTCAGCGTTCCTGTGAAGGCATTTTGTAGATAGATACGGGCAACACCTACAGTCAAATAACTTTAAGTAAAAGAGAGGACCCTCAATAACGGGAGTGGGCCTCATTCAATCAGTCAAAGGCCTCTGGGGCAAAACTTGAGTTGGAGGTTTCCCAGAGAAGAAGTTCTGCCTTCAGACTGCAGCATTCTCTCCTGCCTGAGGTCCCAGCCTGCTGGCTGCCCCATGAACTCCAGACTTGCCGGGCTCAACAGTCATGTGAGCCGATCCCTTACACCAAAGCCTCTGGGAATGTGTATATCTGTATCTGCTTATATCTACAGCTCCCACTGGTTCTATTGCACTGAATGAAGCAGCAACCACCATATGTATAACGTCATGTCATATAAGCTGTTCACTTCCATTAGACTAACTTTCCTATGGATGAGGAAACCGCAGCTCCCTGCAGCCGAATTACATATCCAAGGAATACACAGAGGTTACTAACAGAGCCTTGATTTAGGCTCAGACCTTCACACTCAATATGGTAATGCTGCTTTCCCTGACACATTGTCCCCCAAAGTTACCGCGGGTCCTAACACCAAGGAAAGGAGATTTAGTAGTTTGCCACTGGCTACACTTTGAGCACAGCCCGAGGGGGCCCACAACCTAGCCATACTGGCTCCTCTCCCTCTTGGCTGGGGCACTGCAGTCTGGAGGTGGGAGTCTAACAGGCTCAGTTTCTCCCAGGACAGTAAGGAAACCAGGGCAGCACTGAGCAAGGGGAGAGCCAAGGTGAGGGTTTCCCTTGGTCCTGCTCCCCTTGGCTAAGCCCAGGCCCCCCTCATCTGCTCCCTTATCAGGCTGTCCAGCTGCTCAACATGAATGCCAAACTCACTGTTCTTCATCCATTCACTGGAAGCCTTCATGTAAACCTCATTAACAGGCACAGTAATTGCTATGTGAATATTGCCCATTTTCCAATTATGTTCTTTCTTCATGCCGGGCAAATCTGCCATTGGAGAAAAAGCACTGTGTGGCCTTCATTTGTTCTAAGACATGTGGGTGAGTGATCAGCTTTGGACAGTGGCTTCAACAACCACCAAACAGAACTCTTTGCATCCGAGGTACAATCTTGGAAACAGAGCAGTGTGCAAAGTGCAGGCACCTGTCCATCAACCCAGCCCAGGGGCCCACACTTTTGGGGCTGTGACTTCAGGCTGTGACTTTCACGACCGGCTGGCCTTGAGAAATGAAGCCTCAACACAGAATTACAGTGAAGATTTGAGCTCCTTCTCTACCTTTCCCACAGGGGATGGTGCTGGAAGATGTGTGTGTTTCCATCCATACCGTCTCCCTGCGAGTTCAGCATCTGCAGAAAATGGGGAGGGTTAGTCATGAAGGGAAAACCTCCCGGAGGTGCTTCAAAAGGAAGGCATGCAGCTGCTGAACCATGTACAGATCATCATAAGCACTTCTTATGAGACCATCAACTGCTCATCACCTCCCCAAAAACAGGCAACCCTCCTGAGTCCAATTATCTCCAAACCTTTCCTCTTTTGCATTCAATTTGCTCATTAAATGAGCACACAAAGGCATGGCCTGGCTTTTGGATGCTTGAACAGTTTTCACAAATAGAAAGTGTCTAAGAGATAGAAACTCAAGGCTTGACTCAGACAACGCCCCACTGTGGTCTGTGTGGGAAAGAAATGAGGAGTGAAAAACTATCTCGGAGCAGAGCAGGGCAGCATCTGGGTTCTCCTGCCTGACTTAATCCTCAAGAGGTAGTCCGGTTTTGAGAGAGAGAGAGAGACAGAGAAAAAGAGAGAGAGAGAACATATATAAATATAAATAGAGAGATGGATGACTAATTGATAGGTAGATAGATAGATCGGAGAAGGCAATGGCATCCCACTCCAGTATTCTTGCCTGGAAACTCCCATGGATGGAGGAGCCTGGTAGGCTGCAGTCCATGGGGTCGCTGAGTCAGACACGACTGAGCGACTTCACTTTTACTTTTCACTTTCATGCATTGGAGAAGGAAATGGCAACCCACTCTAGTGTTCTTGCCTGGAGAATCCCAGGGATGACGGAGCCCAATGGGCTGCCGTCTGTGGGGTCTCACAGAGTTGGACACGACTGAAGCGACTTAGCAGCAGCAGCAGCAGATAGATAGATGATATATAGATAGATAAACCATGCATAATAGAGATGGATGACTGATAGTTAGATGGGTGGATGGATAGCTAGATAAGACATGCGGTGCTGGCTTAGTTGCTCAGTCATATTTAACTCTTTGCAACCCCATGGACTGTATGTAGCCCACCAGGCTCCTCTGTCCCTGGGGGTTTTCTAGGCAAGAATACTGGAGTGGGTTGCCATGCCCTCCTCAAGGGGATTGTCCCAAAGCAGGAGTTGAACCCAGGTCTCCTGTATTGCAGGTAGATTCTTTACCATCTGAGCTACCAGGGAAGCCCAAGAATACTGGAGTGGGTAGCCTATCCATTCTCCAGGGGTTCCTGACCCAGGGATCGAGCTGTGATCTCCCGCATTACAGGCGGATTCTTTATCAGCTGAAGATTTGAGCTTATCTAGGAAGCCCCCTAGATAAGATATACATAGATATAAATAGAGAGATGGATGATTGATAAGCAGATAGATAGACAGCTATAAAACACAGAGAGGTATAAGTAAACAGAGAGATAGATGACTGGTAAATAGCTAGATAGATGGGTAGAGGAGGGGAGAGAGATAGATAAAACATGCATAGATATAAATATATGGAGTGATGGACAATTAATTGATTGAGTGGTAACTAGATAGATGGAGCAACAGACAGATAGATAGGTTGGGGACCAACATTCTAGATCAGGTCTCTCTAGCCCCCCAAATTAATATCCCCTCCATGACTCTCACTCAGTCATCTCCAATTCCAGAATGCTCTCCTGGAAAGGCGAGTGTGATGGATTGTCACCCTTTTCTCAGGTCATCCTCCTCCACCCAACCTCACTCGCCACATCCTGTCCTTGGAGTTAAGACACTGAGTGAGTGCCACAGGTGTATATGTACACACACACACACACACACACACACAATGTCAAATATATATACCCGAGCCTCAGTAGGTCCCCCTCTGCCTGTCGCACAGGAGTCCTGACACCAGCCTCCAGCCCCAACTCCCACCCAGCCCTGTGTAAACACATTCTCACCACCAGCCCATGAAGGTGCTGATGCCTCTGCTGGGAATACACAGGTCCACGCACACTCGTGTTTAAACTACTCAGGTATCACCTACTGTTGTAAGCTTTCTGCATGTAAAAATTCATTTAGTGCTCAAGACAGCCCTACTGTCATGCTATGATGACAATCTCGCCACCTCCATATCACGGCCATAGAGAGAAAGTCAATTCCCTGGTGGCTCAGACAGTAAAGAATCAGCCTGCAGTGCAAAAGATCCGGGTTTGATCCCTGGGTTGGGAAGATCCCCTGGAGAAGGAAATGGCTACCCACTCCAGTATTCTTGCTTCCAGAATTCCACGGACAGAGGAGCCTGGCAGGCTGCAGTCCATGGGGTTGCAAAGAGTTGAATATGGCTGAGCAACTAAGCCAGCACAGCATGTCTTATCTAGCTATCCATCCACCCATCTAACTGTCTATGGGTCAGACACAACTGAGCAACTAACATTTTCACAACACTTCCAAGGTCTCCCAGCCAGAAAGGGGCCGGTGGGCTCCAGAGTTTAAGCTCCTGACCCCTGCAAGGGCCCATGGCTCAGACTCTGCCAGTGTCACTCCTTGTGGAAGGCCCCCCTGACTGCCTCTTCTCTCTCCTTCACTCAGAGGTAAGGCATTCCATAGCTCTGTGTTCGGGGCCTTTCTCCAGCTTCACCACCCCTCGCTGCTTCTGGCCACTTACTCACCTGTGCCCTCCCTCTAGACCGGGAGACCCCTGGGGCAGACCCCATGGCTTTCATGGCTGGCACCCAACACAGCATCCCCAAACCCAACTCCCAAAGTAACAGTGCTGCGAGTGGTCACAAAGTCCCGCAAATTCACATATGGAGAGATCACGGAAGGTAACAGAGCAAAAATATAGAGGACAGAGCTGCTGGAGCCAGATGCAGCTTCCTAATTGAACTGAGGGCAGGAAAAATCCACTCGATAAATAGCTACCTAATAAATCTGCCCTCCCATCACTGCCAGGCTCCTCTGTGAATTAGCAAGCAGCAGCATACCTTCTATTGGCAGAAGGCTTCCCTGTCATTTATTAGTTATGCCTTACAACTTCCTGCTAGGTCAATATTATTGAGGGGGTCAGCAGTAAGACAGGACAAAATCATTATCCACAGCTGACAGACCAGGAAGCTGAAGGATGGAGGGAGGAAGTGAGAACAGGGTCGGTGGTCAAAGAGCCTTTGCAGGTACAGACCCCAGCTCCCTAACTAACTTGACCTTGGACAGTTTACAACTATAAAAATGGGGATATTACTATACCTACTCAAATGGCACAAATACTCAGATCTCCCTATGACACAAGGGCCAGTTCATAATTGCTGAATACGTGGCATTTCCCCTCCTACTCAAGGTGGGGCACAAGCGAAGTGAACGGGGGGCTGCAGATTCCAATGTGGGGCTTCCTGGCTCAGTCAATGAATGGTGCAGGGTCAGAGTGCAGTGTATAAAATTTGTTCACGTGTATGTTTAACAGTCCTTCAACAGTCAGGGCATTTTTAATGCAAAAAGTAGAAGAAAATCTTTCATTAAAAAAAAAATACAGGTGGTATATTTGAGTGCACACTCATTCACAATATTTGCTGTTGTGGTTGTTTAGCTGGTAAGTTGTGTCTGATCCTTTCGTGACCCTATGAACTGTAGCCGCCAGGTTCCTCTGTCCATGGAATTCTGGAGGCAAGAATACTGGAGGGGGTAGCCATTCCCTTCTTCAGGAGATCTTCCTGACCCAGGGACTGAACCTGGATCTTCCACATTGCAGGCAGATTCTTTACCATCTGAGCCACCAGGGAAGTCCACTGTTAAATGGATGAGACACCCAAATACCAGCCAACCCAGTAACTTGTCAAAGGCTCACAGAACTCAGTGGATGAGAATTCAGGTCATCCCAACATCTAGGGCTTTGTTTTCTGTGATCCCTCAACCACTCCCCAGGAGGCCATCCTCTCTACAACTGGATTCCAGCCAAGGCTGCAGACTATTCCTCATTCCTGTNGAACTCAGTGGATGAGAATTCAGGTCATCCCAACATCTAGGGCTTTGTTTTCTGTGATCCCTCAACCACTCCCCAGGAGGCCATCCTCTCTACAACTGGATTCCAGCCAAGGCTGCAGACTATTCCTCATTCCTGTTCCCCATTGTCATCCTAAGAACTGGTGCCGAAAATATTTGGGCACGTGGTACATGCTCAATAAATACGTGTTGATGCACTGATTTATCCCCATGTTCAAAAGCAACTTCAAAGACCACCAGTTTGAAGAGAACTGGACTCATCGATTTCACCAGCAGCCTGATCCCAGATGGCAAGCAACTTGAAAGTTCACCTAGGCCCCTGTGGTCTCTGTAATCCAAAGATATGGATCACAACAGCCAATTTCTGTCAGGCCCATCATCACATCACATTTTATCTCCTCCCTGTGGCACGTGAGCTCAAAGCTCACCATCGGTTTAATATTCTATAACAGTGCACATATATAAATGCTCAAGATGACTTTTTTTTTTGAAGTTCAGGCTTTCTGGCCACAAGCTCTGTACCCCACTGCTGTCCTTTAGGAAATCTCAGCTCCTCCATTTTCAAAGTATACTGCCACCAGGGCAACTCCAGCAGGACTGTGGCTACTCACCCACACTACTGGTTTACCAAGTCATTCACCTCCTTGATGCCAACAACCTGCACTACCACGCCTCCTTGGCACCAGCTCCCGGCCCTTCACATCCTCTAGGAGCTGACTCAACAACCTTGCCTTCCAATATCCTTCCTTTATTACTTACTTACATACATACTTTATCAAGTACTTAAACCAACCAAATCCACTTCATTTAACCCACACAGCCTCCCTAACTATCCTCTACATGTCCCATGGGAGGTTGATGGGGGGAGACAAACTTGAACATGAATCTTAACATCCCTGTAAATAATCAATGTGCCCTTAAAGAAGTCTGTTAGTTTTTCAAAAATTCAGTTTCTTCATCTATAAATTGGGCCTCTTCTGGAGAAGAGCAACTGTCCAGCAAACCCTGGTCAGGGTGAGACAGTTCCCCAGTCTCCATGCTGCGAGAGGTGCTGTTGTTCAGTCACTAAGTTGTGTCTGACTCTTTGCAACCCCATGGACTGTGGCACACCCAGCTCCTCTGTCCTCCACTCTCTCCTGGAGTTCACCTATCTGACAAAATTATAACCAGTGGGAAGTGAGCAGCAAAGATGTGGTCCCATACTCACTGCTCGCGATCTTGCTCTCTGCTGTCCAGAGCTTAGAAATCACTTGTGGACGATAGCTTTCCGGTGGCCTGAGTCACTGTGTGGAGCAGAGATAGCCCCTCCTTTATTCTCTCAACATACTTATTCTGAGAATGAGAAATAAACATCTTGAGTCATTAGACATTCTTGAGTCTACTCGGCTGGCTTCTACCTAAGGCACCATTTTCCTAGCTTGACAGATGGTTATGATAATTAAACAATGAAAATTTGCAAAACACAGTGTATAGGACTGGACACAGATCCTGGCAGTGTAACAGATACTTGATTAATAATTTTCCTCCTCTCTTTATTTTTTCCTATAGCTTTTTGTCACAACTCATTAAAACAAGAATACAGGTTACCAGATATTAACTTCTCCACTACAGTAAGTTTATCCATATTCATTGTTAGTTATTAATTATTAATAATTGCCATCAGCCAGCATTTACATGTCAAACTTTACGTGCTTTATGTGTATGATTTCATACCATCCTTACAATAACCTTACGAGGCAGGAATAATTAGTATTTCCACAGTATAAGAATCTAAGGCTCAGGGGTTAAGAATTCTGCCCAAGGTCAAAAGGCTAATATAGAACCAGGTGTGTGCATGCTGTGTGTGTGCTCAGTCGTATCCAACTCTTTGCGATCCCATGGACTGTAGCCCGTCAGGTTCCTCTGTCCACAGGATTCTCGGGGCAAGAATACTGGAGCGGATTGCCATTTCCCCCTTTAAGGGATCTCCCCCACCCAGGGATCAACCCCACGTTTCCTGCATCTCCTACACTGACAGGAGGATTCTTTACCATTGAGCCACCAGACAAGTCCTTAATACAGAACCTGGGCTTTGGAGGTTCTCATCCCATAGGAGGATCTTCTTGGTCAAACCTGGTCTTCCTCCTTGTCCACTATCATCCGCCTAGTTGCACAAGCCAGGAATGTGCAGCTCTTCCCAGATTCTTCTCGCTCCTTTACTGCCGATGTTTAACATCTCCAGTGCCACCCCTTGTAACATCATCCCACTGCTACTGTCTGGATCCAGTCCCTTCTCATTTTCACTTATTCAAGGTTTTGACTGGCCTTGTTTACCTCCATATTGCCCCCTCCGGTCCTGCTCCAGGCTGCTGCTCAAGATGCACACTGTCCAAAACCCATGCTGCTACTGCTTAGTCACTTGAGTCGTGTCCGACTCTGTGTGACCCCATAGACGGCAGCCCACCAGGCTCCCCCGTCCATGGGATTCTCCAGGCAAGAACACTGGAGTGGGTTGCCATGTCCTTCTCCAATGCATAAAAGTGAGAAGTGAGGACGCTCAGTCATGTCCAACTCTTAAGTGATTCCACAGACTGCAGCCTACCAGGCTCCTCCGTCCATGGGATTTTCCAGGCAAGAGTACTGGAG
>SJYV01039036.1:742656-775044 GCA_006410875.1 Neotragus pygmaeus
AGTGAAAAGTGAAAATGAAGTCGCTCAGTCGTGTCTGACCCTCAGCGATCCCATGGACTGTAGCCCACCAGGCTCCTCCGTCCATGGGGTTTTCCAGGCAAGAGAACTGGAGTAGGGTGCCATTGCCTTTTCCGAAAACCCATATGTCTACTGAAAACCTTCACGGGATGCACCTTCCTCTGCACTGAGGTCCACAATACCCCACACTGACATGATAAATGCACTTGTCAGTTTCACTGCTCTGGACTATACACTCCTTGAAGGCAGGAGACCTTGATCATCACTGCATCTGTGTCAGGTTCTTACTTAGTCCCTGGAAACACAATGGTGAAGAGATCAAACAAAAACTCTGCCTTAGGGTTCTCTAACTGCTTTGTGTTGGCTGGCAGGCATTGCAGTAAGAGCACAGACTGGATTTAAAAGAGAATTCTAGCTTTGTTTATAAATGCTGTCACTTACTACATAGGCATGACAATGTCAATGGTCTTCTCTGAGTTTCAATCTCTTCATCATAAAGTAGAAAAAAACAGAAGCTATTGGGGACTATCATAGGTTTACATGAGATGCTGCATCCAGAATAGGCTTGGAACAGTGCCTGGCACACAGCAGGTGCCTACTAGTTTATGTCCCCATCCCTAAATTGTAAACTACCAGAGAGTGGGGGTGGGTCATACCTGACACTTCTCTTTTTTTCCCCACACCAAGCCTTGGGCGTAAAGACCATGTCTGATAAATGTCTGTTTGACTGATTGGGTAGTAAAGATCTCCATGAAAGTGAGCCAAAGGTATTTAAGAAACTTTCTTTCCAACCACCTGCACAAAGGAAGACTAAGAGCATGTGAGGAAAACAGAGTAGAAATTAACAGGCAAGATTACTCCAAAATGATGCCATGTGCCTTCTCTGACCCCAACCAATGAGCTTCTGTTTGGTAAAGCCCACACATCTCTTAGCAGGCAGGTGTGTGTGTGTGTGTGTGTGTACATGTGTATGTACACATATATGCTTATATCAATGTGGCTCAATTTCAATACATTACTAGAAAAGCTCAACAGTCATAAGCATGATGAACAAGAAAGAAAATAAGAAAAAGGGAGTGAAACAGAAGACTACCCATATGATTCAGCACTTACAGACTGTACAGGAAGGAAATGCAAAACTATAAACAGCAATGCTCCAATTCCCCAGGTACCATTTAAGAGAATTTTTTTAGGTAACAAAAGTCTTACCTGTTTATATTGCTAAAACATTTGTTTTAACTATGCAAAAAGATGCTTCCCTGATCTTATAATAAATATATTCTAAATTTTTCTTAATGATCCCAGTTAATCATGTATCCCTTACCTTGGCATGGTGCCTGGCAAAGGAACTGTGTAGCACTAAATCTTACTTAAGCTTCAATGGCATTAGGTGTGCCCTTGGGAGTTACAAAAGAGTCCTACACAGTAGATCTATTTGACCTTATAGTTGTGGACACAGCTTTCCTGGTACTTTTCCGAGAGTTCAGACCCACTCGTCTTTCATGTTTCTGACCAGCTTCTCGAGCTCCACTTTCAAAGATACCATTATGTTATATTCTCTAGCTTAAGAATTCAAACCTGAAGCCAGTCGGTGTAGCGTAGGGGTCCTTCAGGCTGTCAGGAATCCACTGGTTTCTCTTCTCCCCGTAGACTCAATCTTCCCTAACTCCTGGAAGTGAACAGTGCCTGGGTGACTAGCTCTGGCCAGTGAACTAGGAGCAGAAGTCTTCAAGAGCCAGAACATGACTCCTCAGGCTCCAGCTTCCTCTGGTCACTGTGAGCTCTGACATTCCAGTGCTGGGACCCGCCTGGGTCCCAGAATGCAACACAGGGCAGGACCTCTTCCTCCACATACACATACCCACCGCAGATGGAACTGTTAATATGAGTAAGAAATGCATCTCTGTTACTTAACCCACAGAGATTTGGGTGTTGTTAGTATAAATAGCATAACCCGATCCATCCTGATAAATATAAATGCTATATTAAAAAAAAAAGGATCATGAGTCATCAGCCAACTGGCCCTCCCATGAGAAAACTGCATAAGCTTATATTCAGACCATGACACACACCTTGGCTGCCCAAGGGGTGTGTGTGTGGTGTGTGTGTGTGTGTGTGTGTGTGTGTGTGTGTAAATACATCCACAGAACCAGAGGGCACCTGTCACTGCTGCTTCCCTGCAGTGCAAGTCTACTAGGAGCTCTAAGCTGCCCAAAGACTCAAGGATAGAGACCATGTCTTTTCCTCCTGTCTTCCCAGAACCTAATACACTGCCTGGTACAGAGTAGAGGTCAACACATATTCATCTAGGTTAACCCTCTTGCTGGATATCAAGAAGGAGAAAATCTTTATGACAACTTGCCCAAGTTTACATGAAGCTTGTCACTAGAGAAGGAATTAGACCCAGCCATCCTTCTACAAGGACAGAGCTCCACCCACCCCATCAGTGAGGTCCAGTGACATGGCATGTCCCCTGCCCTTGCCCTCTATCTGAGGACAGAGCCAGTGACTCATGCCTAGAGACACCGTGACCACGGACAGATGTGTCTGCCCAAAGCCAACAGCACCCTCTGTCCTCTTTGGCTTTCCCCTTAGACAGGGAGGAATTTTCTGGCCAGGTCCATTGGTGGGCAGAGCTTTTTCTGCAGCCCTTTGGGTCAAGACATCCTTGTTCAAACTGAGTCATCAGTACTTCATGCTCCCCGTCCTGATTAAAGGGCAGATCTTGGTACAAGACTTTACAGTTACTCCAGGGCACCCCACGACCCATGACAATGCATTTTTTATCTGCATTAAGTACATTACCTAACAGTGAACAAAAACTGCAGCCAATTACTGAGTGTTCACTAATTTCAAAAATGCCATTATACTGTGTACTGGGCTAGGTACTTCACTTATACAATTACCCCATCTAATCCTTAGAACAGTCTTATAAGGTAGATATTATTACCCCCACTTCACAGACTAGAAAACAACAGAACCAAAAGTTCATGTCACTTGTCCCATGAGACATACAGTCCCCTGAATCTTGCTAGCATTTTACTGACTGATGTTTCTAAGTTACATCTATTTCTCTGAGTCCATGACTTACCTGTTCATCTCTATTCTTTCACCTATAAACATGAATTGAGAGCCTGAGGCACTCCTGTCCCCATTTTTGTGCTTCTGGTGGTTGACCAGTAAACGGGTAAGTTAACGACTAAGCATCCCAGGCAGCTCTGCAGGAGCACCTTGCAGAGAACGCTGGCCTTTGCTGCACAAAACTATGGAGGGGCCCTAAGGGAAAAGCATCATAAAGGAACATGCCAGAGGCCAGTTTGCTCATTTCAGAATTATATTTGTCTGGTCTCCAGGCACTGGGTGGGGACAGAGACAGAGGAGAAAGCCCACCTGGTTCTTCCCACCGCCGGTCCATCCCAACTCCAAAAGGGACTGGATGCTGCTAAACTCCCCCGCTACAATTAGTGAGAACAAAGGAGCAGATGTGGATGTCGGGGAGCATCATGATATGGAGGAAGCGCTGGGAATGCGAGACAGGAACTGCCACTCTTAAGGGAGAAGACAGAGCAGGAGGGTTAGGAAATTATCAGAACAGAGCTGGGGAAGGCCAGGGCTGAGGACACAAACCCCGCCTGTCCCACACCTTGATTCCAAGGACAGACAGACCTGCCATCCAGGACATTCTTTATACACAGACACGGCTATTTCTTTTTCTTTTTTGTACAGCTTCTTTTTAATTTCTATTAAATCCTGATTTTAAAAAAAAATCCCCTTGGGCTTCCCTGGTGGTCAGTGGGAAAGAATCCACCTGCCAATGCAGGAGACTTGGGTTCAGTCCCAAGGTCAGGAAGATTCCCTGGAGGAGGAAATGGTAGTTCACTCCAGTACCCTTGCCTGGGAAATCCCAAGGACAGGGGAGCCTGGAGGGCCGTAGTCCAAAGGGTCATAAAAGGGTCTGACGTGAGTTAGTGATTAAACACTGTAACAACGAAAATCCCCTATCTGCTGTGATACAAACTTGGTGGCTTAAAAGAACAGAAACTTACTCTCTCACAGCTTGAGAGGCCGGAAATTCAAACTTGAGGTGTCACAGGGCTGTGCTAGCTCCAGGGGAGAATCTGTTCCTCGCCTCTCCCAGCTCCTCGAGACTGCCAGCAGCCCGTGTCTCGGCGCCTGCACAGCTCCAATCTCTGCCTCTGGTCACCTCGCCTTCTCTTTGGTGTGTGAGTATTTCCCTCCGCCTCCCTCTGATAAGGACACACGGGATTGCACTTAGGGTCCACTCCTCCCCCATCAGCCAGAATTATCTCCCATGGGCTTTTCCTTATTTTTCAAATAAGGTACCATTTACAGGTTCCAGGGACTAGGACCTGATGTATTTGGGGGACGTTTTTTCATCTTGCTACAATTCTCATCTTACCTAGTCTTAAAGAAAATCATATAGGTAACCTTTCAAAACAAATGAGGAAGAAGCATAAAGCTAAAATATCCAAGCTGAGAGTAGCCTTGGAAATCAGCAAACTCCTGTTTCCTCCAACGAAAAAGAGGAAGCCGGAAGTGAAAGTGATTTGCTTTCACTTTCAGAAGATTCACCCTACTAGCACACAAGAGCTATTTCAATTCACAGCTTCTCCCAGGGCACTTAAAAGAGTTCCTTGAAAATAGTAATCTATCACCCTCTCTCCCTCTCCACCCAGAAAAACACACCGTGCATAAAATTTGGAACCCATCTACTGTATAAAAAGAGCCAGATCTCTACAAAGAGATTGTTGTTGCTGTTTAGTCACTCAGTCGTGTCTGACTCTTTCTGCAACCCCAGGGACTGTAGCCTGCCAGGCTCCTCTGTCCCTGGGATTTCCCAGGCAAGAATCCTGGAGTAGGTTGCCATTGTCTTCTCCAGGGGATCTTCTGACCTAGGGACCGAATCTGAGTCTCCTGCACTGGCAGGTGGGTTCTCTACCACTGAGCCACCATGGAAGCCCCTACAAAGGAATGCACGCATGCTTAAGTCGCTTCAGTTGTGTCCAACTCTATGTGACCCTGGGGACCACTCCTCTGTCCATGGGGTTCTCCAGGCAAGAACACTGGAGTGGGTTGTCATGCTCTTCTCCAGGAAATCTTCCCCACCCAGGGATGAAACCTCGCATCTCTTATGTCTCCTGCATTGGCAGGCAGGTTCTTTACCACTAGTGCCACCTGGGATATCATTTACCAATAAAAGCAATCTCTGAGTTAGCTCAGCAGATTGGAGATAAAAAGTTCAAGTGTCCTGGCCTGGGTTCACATCTGGACCATGTGAACTCAGACACGGCAGCTGATAAGGGGACCACAAGAGATGGCTGATGAGAGGAGGGCTGAGATGGGGGCTGCTCTTGGAGAAGGCAAGCTGGCGTCGTGGTGCACCACTGCCTGGAGCAGCAAGCACTGAGCCACGGCCACTGTGAAGGAAGCAGCATCTCCTGCCCTGGCTCTCAGAGATCAGGGAGCCTCAGCCACTTGGACAGCTGTGCTGAAACAGATTACTGCCCCCCGTCCCCATAGTTTGCACTTCTGTAGATCTCGGGCGAGGCCCAGGAATCTGCATTTTTTCCTTAGTTGAAGAATGTGGGAACTTAGTTCCCCAACCAAGGACCGAACTGGAGCAGTAGAAGTACGATGCCCTAAGCATGGGACCACCACCAGGGGAGTCCCAAGAACGTGCATTTCTAACAAGTCCCCAGGTGCTGGTGAAGCTGCTAGGGGCAGTGAGGGAGAAGAAAAGCAGAAAATCAGGGTTCCTAAATGGAACCCAAGAGATGTATGTCAGAGACAGTCCTGGGAGAATCCCTAACATTCTGAGGGATGAGAAGACATAGGATGGCAGAAAGGGACAAAGGTGAGGCTCACCGATAGAGCAGAGGAGGAAAGATGAAGGACTCTGTAACTGACATGTTGAGTATAAAGCTGCCAGTGGGACAGGTGGGAAAATACATCTGTACCCCAGGGGGGTGAGTTCATAGATGAGAAAAAGCCACAGAACCCAGGGACAGCCTGCCTTTGAAAGGCAGGAGGGGACTGGATGGGAGCTCTCAAGAGTAAGCTGGATCTCCAGCGAGCCCTCTTCCAAAATCGCAAAGAGGTCTCTGCCGAAGGAGGGGTCAATGTGATGAGATCAGCAGGCAAGTTCAGGAAAGGTAAGGACGGCAGAGATGTCATTTAGATGTGACAACCAGGCCGCCAGTGGTACACAGAGCAGCGTGTGGGATTGAAGCCAGACGCTGGTGGCCGAGATGAGAAAGTCCATTCCTTCTCTGCAAGCTCTTCTTTGGTGATAAAGGTGGATGCAGAAGGAAGCAGGGTTGAGAGACAGGGTTTTATATATTTACAAGAGGAGGAGCCATTCTCTGCAGAGACAAAAGTCATCCAAAGAGAGATGGAAGAGGTAAGCAAGAGAAGTGATATGGATGGCCTGAGTGCCAGAAATCAGTGAAACAAGTGAATGGAAACTCTGGAGGTGCAGAAATGACAGCACCCAGCATCCCAGGGCATTCCCAAAAGGATTATATGTGTTTCTAAATCCCCAGTTGCTGAAGCAGTACTTGGTACCAATGGCACCCTTAGTAAAGGATCACTTAATGAATGTAAGAATGCTAGAATGAGAGAAAGCAAAGCATTCTTTGATCACGTAATGGGTGTGTAATCCTCCCCACACCATACTCAGTGCTAATGACATGCCACACTCAGAGCCCTGTCCTTGCCCTCTCTCTGGAATGCTCTTCCCCGCTCACCTAGGTGACTTTATTCAGTGTTGCAATCACTTGTTATCTTCTCTGAGAGGTTGTTAAGAATCTCTTTTTCTAAAACAAATCCTAGCCATCACTCATGGGCTGATCACCATTTGACGCCTTGTACTATAACCAGCTGTATCTTTCCTTCCCAGCCCCCTCTGCACTTGTCCGACTTCACATTTGTTTCTTTGTTTACTAGAATATAAGATCCACTGGAGCAAGAGCTTGGCTTTGTTCATTCTTGTACCCTCAGTGCCTGATGTAGTTGCCAGCACATAGTAGGTGCTCAGTCAATATCTATTAAATGAAATGAATCCACTATCTTACCTCTCTGGAATTCTCTCAGCCTTGGTAGCCACTTTAAGGGCTCCTGGAGGAATGTACTTGAACAGTGGAAGTCAGGGGGAGTGCTGAGAAATAACTCCCCCCACCCCTGCATCTGCACTGCAATCAGATGAAAACTGATGACTAGCAGAAAAATCCAGCCACCATCTGGCTGTTCAAGGACCCCTCCTGGGTGCTGACAGCATTGTCATTCAAGATAATGAAGATGAAAACCAACAGTGATCCAGGGGAACAGGTTCCCAGGAGGCAGCCGGGCTGGACTTAACTCCTTCTGAGCCAGGAGTCACTGAGCTTCCAGGCATCCTGAGAAAAAACCATCCTTCCCTGAGAATGAAGGCAGGAGACAGGCAGGGTTGCTACTTGGGAGATTACAGATGACTCGTCCCGGGAAACAATGAGATGGAGAAACTCTGAGCATAAGTGCTGAGGCAAGATAATGGCCATGGGCCATGAGGAATGATGCCACCATGACATGTAGTATACCATTTGCTCATCAGTCAACAGAGGCCTTCCGGCTGGGAGCCCACGGTGCCTTCAGCTCATTTATTAAAGCAGTGTGCACACTCCCAGTCCTTACTCCTGAGACCCATGGCCACTTTGTCTTCAAGGGACCCTCCATCTTTGAAGTACAGAAAGAGGTTGTCCAGCTTCATCAATTGCCATGGGCAAGTACCAAGCCCATTCAATGAGAACATAAAACTTCAGGGAGCTCCAGAGAGAAGAGGAAACCAACGCCATGCAGACGCCCAGGTAGGAGGAGCTGGCAGCTGCTGTCTTTCTCTCTTCCCAGCTCAGGGGTAAGGAACCATCGGGGACACATTTCCCATCCTCTGTAAGAGGCAGGAACGTGCACACTATGCCAGGTGGCTCAGTTTTGAATTCTGCCTCTACTGCTTATCAACTATGTAATCATGGACATCTCACTTAACACCTCCGTGCCTCCGTTTCCTCAGAGGTTACATGAGGATACCAACAAGTAATGGCCACTCAGCATTGTTACAAGAATTACATGAGTATATCAAGAAGGTCATGAAAGCATTCAAGAGGCTAGAGGTGATGAGATGATGATGACGATGATGGTATGATGAGAATGCTGGTGGTGATAGTGATGATGAGGATGGTACTGATGATGGTGATGATGGAGAAGGAAGGAGGAAGAGAAAGGAAAGAAGATGAAAATGGTGACAGTGGAGATAGTGCTGGTGGAAGAGCAATAGTAATGGTGGTGACGTCACCATTCACATGGTGGCAGAGATTCTGGGGTATGCGGGGAAAAGGAATGACCAAAAATTTCATGAAGAGTTTTGTAAAAATGCTGTATTTTAGCTGGTGTGTGGGTGCATATGAGCTCCATTTCTCTGCATCTGCTTTCCTAGTCTTCCAGTAACAAACCTGAAGACACGCAGACAGGTCTAGAGCGCTCACAAGGGGCCAAGAGTTGGAAGAGAGTTGCAGGAAGGCAGGCAGGCAGCTCCTCAGGATCTGCCACCGTCCCCTGGTTGCACCAGGACCTCATGCCCACCCTAGGACTTGGACGGCACTGGCCCAAAGGCGCACTCTCGGGGCACCTCAAAACTGGCTGTTGGAAGCTGCGGGCACAGACTTGCCCCTGGGGGCTTCCAGCTGCCTCCAGGCTCAGCACCCACTGATCTGCAGCCCAGGCCAGCAAGGCTGTGTCCAAGAGGACGGAACCAGTACAGCTCAACAGCTGAGAGGAACACAGAGCCAGAAGCAGATGCCCTGGGTTCAAATCCAGACTCCAGCACATGCAGTGTGATTCTGGGGGAGCTTTCTGAAACTCTACACTTGGAACTGTGTCCAGCATATGGTAAGTGCTGCTATGAGTCCACTGTTGTGGCAAGCACCCTGTACTGACTGAAGTGTAACTCTGCCTGCAGGTGGGTAAAGGCAGGCCACAGGGATTCCATACGCTCCAGGGCACACAGGTATCTTCGACTAGAAAGTCCAGTCTAGAGAATGCCCCTCTGTCACACTAAGGAGGTACAATGAATTCTTCTCCAGAAGCCCAAAAGCACCACACTCACCAAGGAGCTAAGAGTTTATAAGCCTGGACAGCAAGTTGACTTTTATGTTGTTAATGATATTATCTCAATTAGATTTTAAACTCCTCAGTAACACCTAAACCCCTGAAGAGTGCCTTACCGATGACAAAGTATAATCAAATCAACAATCTCGATATGGGCAGAACTGTGTCTCTCCCATCCTCCCTCCTCTCTGCATGCAAAATCATATATTGACTTCCTAACTCCCAGGGCCTCAGAATGTGACTGCACTTGGACATGGGGTCTTTAAAGAAGTAATGGCAAGGCTTCCCTAGTGGCTCAGTGATAAAGAATCTGCCTGCCAGTGCAGAAGACATGGGTTCCGTCCCTGGTCTCGGAAGATCCCACATGCTATGGAGCAACTAAGACTGTGCACCACAACTGTTGAGTCTGTGCTCTAGAGCCCACGAGCCACAGCTACCGAAGCCCACGCGCTTAGAGCCCATGCTGTACAGCAAGGGAAGCCGCCACAATGAGAAGCCCGTGCACCACTACTAGGGCAGCCCCCTCTCGCCTGCCCAGCAAGGAAGGTCCAGCACAGTCAAAAATAAGTAAGTAAATAAAATTATTAGAAAAGAAAAGTAATGGTATTTGGATGACATCACTGGGGCGGTCTGATCTGACTGCTGTCCTTACAAGGAAAGGAGATTAGGACACAGACACACACAGGGGGATGACCACATAAAGACACAGGAGGGAGGTGCCATCTACAAGCCAAGGAGAGGGGCCTCAGGAGAAACTGCCCTGCAGACGCCCTGATCTATTTCCAGAACTGTGAGCAGATGAACCTCTACTTCTGAAGCCACTCAGTCTATGGTGCTCTGTAACAGCGGTCCTAACTAACCAACATAGCCCGTAATGCACCAGTCTTGGTGTGATTACTGTCATTTTACCATGAGAACACTGGAATCTCAGACTTGCCTGAGCCAGTCGGACACCGAGTGATAAAGCTGAGAATCAAGAGAATTAGCCATTTCCACTACCTTCTGAGGATCTGAAAGTTATTCAATATTTACTGAATATTCTCCATGTGCTAAGATTATTTCTAAAGGAAATCAATCCTGCATATTCATTGGAAAGATTGATGCTGAAGCTGAAGCTCCAATACTTTGGCCACCTGATGCGAAGAGCCAACTCATTAGAAAAGACCATGATGCTGGAAAAGACTGAAGGCAAAAGAAGAAGAGGGCAGCAGGGGATGAGATATTTAGACAGCATCACTGACTCAATGGACATGAATTTGAGCAAACTCAGGGAGATGGTGAAGGACAGGGAAGCCTGGCGTGCTGCAGTCCATGGGGTCATAGAGTTGGATACGACTCAGCGACTAAATGACAACAAGATCTATTTAAGGTGCTAAGCATACTGTAGTGACCAAGAAGTCCCTTCTCTCATGGAGCTTATAACTAGAGAAGGAGGTAAATAACTATCATCATATAAATATAAAATATCTACCTTTAGAAATGGAGAAGGAAATGGCAACCCACACCACTATTCTTGCCTGAAGAATTCCATGGTCAGAGGAGCCTGTTGGCTACAGTCCATGGGGTCACAAAGAGTCAAACATGACTTCGCAATGAAACAACAGCAACCTTCAGAAATAAGTGAAGTGTTTTGAGAATATAAGCAATTTTTTTCTCATTCTAGTCTAAATTTTGATTCTAAACATTTAAGACAAATAGTTTCCTTTCTAAAAAGGAAAGCTAAACCATAAAAGTGAATATTCAAAGGGAAATTGGGGGTGGGTGGGGGTCAGAGAGCATTGCTTATTTATTTCATTCTTTTTTAACTCAATGAAAAACAGTAGACAGGATCAAGTTATCAGCTCTGAGTAAAAATTTCTATCATGTTAATATGACTCAGCAACAAATCTGTGGTTTTAGAAGTGATACAGTTAAGCATTTCCTATGCAGGAAAAATGTTTCCCTCTAAAGTTTGAGGCCAAAGCTATTTCAAAGAATAACCATGCTCAGGGAAATGGATTTTGTTTTTCTTCACCCAGATGAGAATTTACACAATGGCTAGCTAGCACTTTCTGCAAGGAAAAATTCTTGCAAAACTGGATGGAGGTGAATTTCACTTTATGGCTGTAGCTTAGGCATAAATTATTATTACATGTTTATAAGGGTTTTATGTTGGCATAATATTTTACCTGTGGAAAAGCATTTCACAATATGTGGCATCTTTAAGTGTTTTTTTTTTTCATTTACAAGTCTGCACTTTGGGGGTCTGTAATGNTAGCTTAGGCATAAATTATTATTACATGTTTATAAGGGTTTTATGTTGGCATAATATTTTACCTGTGGAAAAGCATTTCACAATATGTGGCATCTTTAAGTGTTTTTTTTTTTCATTTACAAGTCTGCACTTTGGGGGTCTGTAATGACAGGTGAGTCTTTGTAACCCCCTGTAATTGTCAGCCCCCACAATGGCTCAGAGCGGTGTCAGCGGGGATTAATGGCACCACTGCCTGCAATGGGTGGGCTACGAGGACTTCTCATTTCTATACCCCTACTTGAGTGGGAGATGCCTCCAGAGTCACATTAAGTCTTGCATCGGGTGGCATGCAAGACAGAACCAGAAACTCAATAGCATGCCCCAGGCTGGTGGATCTGAGCTGCCTAACAGAGGCAGGTGAAAAAGGACACCTGAGGACCTGGCAGCATCTCCCGGCACGCGCTCACTTACACTAAGCACACAGTGGCACCGACACAGCAGCCAGCTACGCGGGTAGCCAGAACGCAAGCTACCCTAGGGTCCACAATTCGGAGCCCAGCTGGTGTAGGTAAATCCCTCCCGTTCTAACCTTTGCTCTGTCATCTTTAAAATAGAAAGTCACAATACCCACGTCACAGGATTAAACTGACATGGAAGTGAGATCAGGCATGTGAGCTCTTGAGCCTAGGTCTGACACATGCTAGGTGCTCCAGTGATGCTATTTAGATGAACAAGGTCAGTGCTTATTAGCCAGAAAGATCTGGACAAGGACCAAGGTTAGGAATCACTCTTCCTTCTGACTTTTCTAGCTCTGTGTCCAGCCTGACTTTGTAAGGTCAGAACAGGGTTCTGGGCCCCCAGAGGGATTCAGCAAAGCCTTTCAGTCTGCATGCAGAATTCTGTATGTGTGTGTGAGTTAGTGTGTGTGTGTGTGTGTGTGTTTGTGTGTGTATGTGCATTTGTGTACACGTGAACAAGCAAGCACTTTTAGGAAAGAGGCCAAATCACAAAAGCCTCTAAAACGGAATCACCACCAGAAAGAGTTGACAGTGAGCTGTGTGGAACCCAGCTCTCTTCTGGTTCAGACTGCTTCCTGCAGGCAGGAGAGATGTAGTGTGATAGAAGGAAAACAAAGGAGTCAGATGGTTGGTTCAAAAGTTCAAATCCCGGCTCTGTGCCCTCCTCACCAGGTGACCTTGGCTGGGCTCTCCAGCCCCCTGAGCATTGTGGCCACCTCAGTAACACAGGGTCAAAGCTATCTCCTCACAGGGCTGCTGGGAGAGTTAAATACAGTAGCAAATATTTGGCATGCAGTAGTGCCAACCGAGTGTCCATCTCTGTATTCAGTGTCTGCTGGGAAAAAAGAAGGTTCTTCCTGGCCAGTAGGAACAACTGTCCCACCTTTCTGTCCATTGACTGCTTCTCTGCATCCCATGAACACCCCCACTTTCACTATGCCTGTATCTGGCCAGGCTCAACCTCACCTGTCTACACCTCCCTACAGCTGAACATTCTTTCTAATGCTACAAAATTCCACCCCTTGCCTAGCCCCAGCTGTGTTCTTTGGTTTCAAGAAGCAGCACAGCTTCAGAAATGAGCCACCGAGGTTCAAACATCGACCTTCCCAGTTCCTAGCTGATGGCTGGAGACCAGTAACTCAATCTCTCTGTGACTCAGGTTCCTCACCTATAAAATGGGGGTGATCCTATTATCTACTTCATTTGGAAAAAAATTAGGTAACCAATGCGAAGTGTGAGGGGCTTCCAGCTCAGATGGTAAAGGATCTGCTTACAACATAGGAGACCCAGGTTCGATCCCTGTGTTAGGAAGATTCTTGGAAAAGGGTATGGCTACCCACTCCAGTATTCTTGCCTGCAGAATCCCAGGGACAGAGTAGCTTGGTGGGCTATAGTCCATGGGGTTGCAAAGAGTTGGACACAACTGAGCAATTAACACACACACACAAAGTGTAAGGACAAGGCCAAGTGTATTGTAAGTTCTAGCTGTGATTAGTAACTGGTTGCAAAACAGAGACTCCATGATGCCAGCTCAGATAACGGTCATTATTCCCGGTAACACTTAGAAAGCACAAGGAAGACAGGCCCTCCCGTGAACTTCACAACAGCTATAGTGCAAGTAAGCAATGTAGAGCTGGCAGCTAGAGCCCAGGTGGCACAAGGGACCTAGCCGGGCAAGTGTGAGTTCGGCCATAGGCTGATTCAGCTGCTCCTTGGTCATGCCTTTTCCAAACCCACATCCACTGCTACCTCTCAGCCACAGTGGCTTTTCTCTGTCCTTTAAGCAAGCAAAGTCTATTTGTATCTCAGGATCTTTGCACCTGCTATTCCCTCTGCCTACAATTCTCTATTGCCCTGTCTTTGCATGGCAGCTTTATCACAGCCTTCAGCTGTCCCCTCCCCAAGTGCCCTCTCTAACCATCTAACCTTCTCATTTCACTAGCCACTCTCTAGCCATAATCTGGATTACTTCTTCATAGTACTGATCATTAAATTTTTTTTCATATTTCCTTACCCTGGAATATAACATCCAAGAAGGCAAGGACTGTCTGTTTCCTCATGTCCCTAGAACGCCTCATCTGTCACCATTCATCCCAGTGTGCTGTGCAAACATGAGCACTTTCCACTAAGCTTCAGGTTGCAAGCAGTCAGGAAGTTGTACTTTAGTACGGGGATCTTTGAACACCTTATGTAAATAGTCAGACAGTCTATACTTTAGGCTTTGGAGGTCATATGGTCTCTGCTACAGAGAGGGCAATGGCACCCCACTCCAGTACTCTTGCCTGGAGAATCCCATGGACGGAGGAGCCTGGTAGGCTGCAATCCATGGGGTCACGAAGAGTTGGACATGACTGAGTGACTTCACTTTCACTTTTCACTTTCATGCATTGGAGAAGGAAATGGCAACGCACTTCAGTGTTCTTGCCTGGAGAATCCCAGGGATGGGGGAGCCTGGTGGGCTGCCGTCTATGGGGTCGCACAGAGTCAGACACGACTGAAGTGATTTAGCAACACTTAGCAGCACAACTACTTAACTCTGCCCACAGTAGCAGAAAGCAGCCAGAGACAAAGGTAAATGAATAGGTGTGGTTGCGTGCCAGCAAACCATATTTATGGACACTGACATTTACATTTCATGTAATCTTCACATGCCACAGAATAGTATTCCCAATTTTTTCTTTCTTTTGGACCACTGAAAAATGTAAATGGAAATGTCCTTCTTTGCTGGGCAGGGGCAGGGCACACTTTTTTTGCCAACGCCTGCTATAAACATTCCCCATTGCTGTCTGTGATCACATGGTCGGAATGTCAAGGTCTTTCTAACAGTCTTTACTGGAACGGAGGCTGCTGGAATCTCCTGTATTCAGTGTTCAGTGACTCATAGAACTACTAGGACCTCAGATCATCTTTGTTAGAAATTATCCTTTGGTCCTGATGAGCTGCAGCGGGTCTCAGTTGCATCCTACAAGGTCCCATCCTGCAGGCGGACAGCTCCGGAGCTGATAGTTCCACTGGGGGTGCCTCTCCATCTCCCCCGAGCTCCTGGGTCTCCCCAGTGGCATCTACAGAATCTATTCAGTCCATTTTCCCCATGAGAGTTCTCCACATTTTTATCTGCCACAGGAGAGAAAGAAATGAAAGGAACGGACTACTTCCATGACAGAAAAATCTATCCCAAGAGAGGGCACCTACATGGAATCTTTGGTAGAAAACTCCACTTTTATCTCAACATCAGCTTCAGAAATAGTTTAGTTCACAGACAAACCAGGGAGTCAAGAAATGACTTAGGAAAAGAATAAGATGTTCCCTCAAGGTGACCTGGCACAGAATGAATTATGTATTTGTTGATTGGATGAATAACTGAACAAATCAACATCTTTTAGCATGCCTAATCAGAAAACATTCTCTCAAAACTAGTCCAGATCACAAAAACAGAACCTCTCATGAGAATAAGATTTAGTAGTCTAAAGAGTTAAAAGATGAAAGCTATAGAGACCAATTGATTCTTAATAAAATTCTAAATTTCCCTAGAGTCAGGCTGACTACCTTAAAATATCTCATTTAAATGAATTAAAAAAAGGATAAGAAATGTGATTACTGACTACCTATTAGGTATGAGGCACTTTCACATGTATTGCCTCTTTTGATCTTTATAACAAACATACTATACAGAACTATGGTCCTTTGGTTTTTCAGATGAGGTCATTCAGCCCCAGGGCGTGTAGGCACCGGGGTTTCAAGCCCAGATCCACACAGTCTTAAAACCTAGGCCCTTTCTGCTGCATGTGACTTAAAACTGTTCATTGCAGTCTCTTGTGGATTATAAAATCATGAAATGATGCACAGGCCAAATCATTTGAGAACAAGCCTCTAAAATGCCTCTGAGTTGCAAAAAGTAAAAGATTATGCAAACCTACAGAGGAAAATGTGTTATATCCATACTGACCAGGTTAGAGATTCTTTCCTCCTTCATACTTAACACAAAGTACTTAATATAATGACATCATAAGCAAACCAGCTAGCATGGCACCAAATAGGCACCCCTCACAATGAACAGCCCCTACTTAAAAATCTAGGAAAATTAGTTTGGGGAAGAATGGATGCATGTATAGGTATGGCTGAGTCCATTCCCTATTCAGCTGAAACTATCACAACACTGCAAATCAGCTATACCTCAATACAAAGTAAAAAGTTCAAAGGAAAAAAAAATCAAGGAAAATTAATTGAGGCCATGTATACTAGGGGCTTTCCTAGTGGCTCATTGGTAGAGAACCTGCCTGCCAATGCAGTAGACAGAAGACACGCGGCTTTGATCCCTGGNTCAATACAAAGTAAAAAGTTCAAAGGAAAAAAAAATCAAGGAAAATTAATTGAGGCCATGTATACTAGGGGCTTTCCTAGTGGCTCATTGGTAGAGAACCTGCCTGCCAATGCAGTAGACAGAAGACACGCGGCTTTGATCCCTGGGTTGGGAAGATCCCTTGGAGAAGGAAATGGCAATCCACTCCAGTATTCCTGCCTGGAGAATCCCCATGAACAGAAGAGTGTTGTAGGCCACAGTCCACAGGGTCACAAAGAGTCGGACACAACTAAAGCAACTCAGCATGCACATATACTAAGAAAAGGCTCTAATTCAGAAAAGTGAAAGTGGTCCTAATAATAAGTACAGAATCCTTTTGCAGTTTTACTCCCAATCCTTCAGAACTGCTTTTACGTATATTCATTTAAAATTATTTTTGGAAGTCAACTCACTTTGGGAAAATACAGAGTGTTATGATATAGTCTAATCTCTTCCGTTAGTTTTCATCTGTGAAAAGTTACTGCTCTCTAACCAAGACAAAGTCAAAATCCATTTTGAAAGGTTCTAGCTCATTTTCCCTTGCAGATGTCTAATATCCAATTATGGTTTTACCACTTTGAAAATGCTTTTGGATATATATTACTTTCCTTTGTCATTAAAACAACCCTAGGTCATAGATAAATACTCATTGTTTATTTTCTTTTAGAAATGTGTGTTGTTTTTTTAAGGCTTTCCCAGTAGCAAGTGGTAGAAAAACTAGTTTAAACAAAACACAGAATTTGGTGGTTTATAATCTACAAAGCCAAAGGATAGACCTGTCTTCAGGTAAGGTTCAGTCTGGGTAGATGAGAGGGCCTGATTTCTTTCCATTTCTCAGCTCTGCTTTTACTCATGTTTGAAATAGGCTAGGACCTGAGATCCTTTGCTGCAGAGCTGCAATGCTTGCACCTGGACAAACATTTTCTGGAATAACAAAATACTAAGAAACTATAAGGGACTAAAAATAACTGCATGCATGCAACTGGGGCAAATTTTGGACAAAAGATAAAAAAAGACCAAAAACCCAACAACCACTTCTGAAGAGCCAGGAGCAAAACCAGTGTACTGCACGTGCACCCTGTATTCCACTGAGGGGCAAACCACCCATCCTCCACTCCAGCCTGACCCTTGGACACCCCTTATGTCACCCCATATAAGGAACAAGCTTGTCCCACTCAAGAAGGATCAAGCAAGGAACTTGTTGCTTGTTCTTGCACCCCACTACTGCAGCAGGGGTTCCACGACCTTGCTTGGATGTCTTGTCTGGCCTCTAGTCAATTTCTATTGATTGGGGAAGGCCAAGAACCCTGGTCAGTATCATACCGACTTCATTTCCAAATGTAGACAGACAGTTGTAGGTAGGATGTAACAAGGATGTGCACAGCCTCATCCTCTAAGGCTCAAGACCAATGGAAAAGAACACATGTGCCTCTCTCAACAGTCTCTACAAAAAAATAAAGTGAAATAAAACAAACAAACAAAAAAAAACCCCAATAGTAAATAAATAAATAAAAGCTCAGTCAAGGTTAGGGGAAAAAAAAAATCCCCAGCATGTTTTATCGGCTCTGACAAGGTTATATGTCCACTCAAATTACTATGGTCAGGGTAACTTGAATCATCTGTCTCACCCTAAAGTCTTGCAATATCATCTATACCAATGCTCATGGACTGAACGGTGGATTTCCAAAGAAAAACTAAGCAGGGTGAATAAGGCTGGACAACCAAGAAGAGCCAGCCATAGACTATATGACTTGCCCAAAGTTGCAGATTCAAGCAGACAAAAATCAGGAAGGACTCAAGTACCAATCTCTGAAACCAAGTGCTCCAAAAATAGTGGCAAATTGGTTAAAAACATAGGGAGTAAACCACAAGAAGTCTCCCAAATGGAATCTCTTAGTCACAAATAACATTCTAAAATATTGATCGACTGCCTACAAAACTTCAAAGAAAGCCAAGTTCATTTTACAAAATATGAATTTTGTAAAATTAAACACGGTGAGCATTATCTAAATCAAAATCCCTTTACAGCTCTAAATGGTTCCTCACCATCTGCAAAGTCAGAACATTGTACTCAAAAGGAAAAAGGGAAAGCTTTTTGACCTAGTTTTGTCCCTACGCTAATGTACAGCCCCGACTCCTATTTATTAAGTGGCATCAACGCATGCTATTGCACTGGCTATTTGCAACTCTAAAATGACAACTATTATTCAGCTGGAGATTAGAATCTCAAGAAAGAGGGCCTTTTTTAATAAAAAATAAAATTAAAAATAGATTTGCCATTGCCTTTCTAATGAAACTGCTAGCTCTGCCAGCTTAGAGAGGAAATGACATATTTCTTGGGATTTTTACATATTGATCTGAGCAGCACATTCAAAAAAAGTTACCAATATTCATATCTTGAGAAATTGTTCAATGCTTTTCCTCTAACTGTATAAACCATCGCTCCACTCCTCCACAGCAGGCCGAGGCAGCCAACACATGCTCTTCCCTCAAAGCCACCACATCCTCTAAAACCTGACACACGCTCATGGCACAGAACACCAGGTGGAGCCTGCTGGGTATGAGCCAAATAAGAAAATGATTTAGCCCAGCACTGTCCAACAGAACTTCCTGTGATGATGCAAAACTTCTATATCTGTGCTATCCAGTATGGTAGTCACTAGTTAAACACGAGCTACTGAGACTGAGAAACTGGAGGGTTTTTTTAAAAAAACTTTATTCTAATTATTTTAAAGTAGCCACATGTGGCTAGTGTTAACTGAATTGGAGGGCAGTATAGATGGCAGTATANTGAGTGAACTCCGGGAGTTGGTGATGGACAGGGAGGCCTGGCGTGCTGCGATTCATGGGGTCGCAGAGTTGGACATGACTGAGTGACTGAACTATAGATGGCACCCTTGAAAATTTCTCTGGCATGTCATCGATTGTTCTCTCCCACTTGCATTTTCTATCCCAACAGAAAGTCACCTGCTGTTCCCCAAATACGGTATCTGTTGGTGCCTCTGAACTCCTACACATGCTCTTCCTTTCGTCTGGAATTTCCACTCCTAGCCTGCTTGGTAGACCCATCCCCTAGACCCAGTCCAACTGTAACCACTTCTCTGAAGACTTCCCTGATTATTCTTCTCTCTTTCCAACTCATGAGACTGGGTCACCTTCCTTCTCCACTGCCTCTGTGCTTGTGTATTTCTGTGACTGGACTCACCATACTGTGATGAGTCTCAAGCCTGTCCCTTCCACAATGGAAAGGGTAGGACACAGTAGTATGAATGACTGCTCCACACACAGCTGCCAAGTGTCAAATTCCCAGCTCTATAACATCAGGCAAGTTACACCACCTCTCTAAGCTCAATGCCCCATCTGTAAAATCAAATAATTAATAACTCCTTACAGTTAACTAAATGATCAAATGAAGATAAAACATTACCAGGTTGCCTGGCAAGGAGCAAAGATTGAGCTCATATGCATTTTGCTCATTGCTCAGTCATGTCCAGCTTTTTGCAACACTATGGACCATAGCCCACCAGACTCCTCTATCCATGGAATTTTCCAAGCAAGAATCCTGGAGTGGGTAGCCATTCCCTTCTTCAGGGGATCTTCCTCACCCAGGGATCAAATTCGCTTCTCTTGCCTCTTCTGCATTGGCAGGCAGATTCTTTACCACCAGTGCCACCTGGGAAGCCCTCATATACATTACTTGTCATCAAATTACCTTTGAGAAGGTACTAGGTCTTAGCCATCTCAATATGGATCAGAGTACACAGTATATACTCATTAAAGATTATTAATCTTAAACTCAGTTCTGAATACCCTCCATAAGGCCAAACAATCTTGTTCTAAATGTGAAAGAGGCTAAAAAAGAGATCTCAACCAGATGTGGGCAAGGGCAGAAGGGTGAGATTCCAGGGAGATTAAAGATTTTTATGCCTTCTTATTCAAAGTGCATCCAAAGTGACTTCCCCCACCACCTCCCCAGATGTCCTACCAGACCCTCTCCAAATCCCTAAGACATGATCAAAATGTTTCTGATGGAGATAAGATGTATCCTGCAGATTTTGGGGGGCAGTAATCAAAGCTCACGGGCCAGTAGTCTAACATTAACATAACAGATACATGTAAGAAACACTAAGCTTCTAGTTTGCCTGTCCCCTCTTTTCCTAGGTGGATATCTGGATTGGGGAGGCAGGAGAAAAACCTTCAAATTACCAAAGCATCCTACACACCTAGACTCTAACTGCACTCCACCTATGCATCTAACCCTGAAGGATGGGGGCGTCTCCTGAGGCCCTCTGAGGTTCTGAGGTGTCACTGAAGGTAAATGATGAGTGGCAGGTGAAACAAGCATTAAAAAAAATGGTTAAGTGTCCAATATACAGGCTTTCTAGCCCATGTAGAGTCTCAGGGGTACCATGTGTGTGTGTCTGTGTGTGTGTGTGTGTGTCTATGTGTNGGTGTCACTGAAGGTAAATGATGAGTGGCAGGTGAAACAAGCATTAAAAAAAATGGTTAAGTGTCCAATATACAGGCTTTCTAGCCCATGTAGAGTCTCAGGGGTACCATGTGTGTGTGTCTGTGTGTGTGTGTGTCTATGTGTTTGTGTGTCTCTGTGTGTATGTGTGCTCAGTTGCTTACCGTGTGTGTGTGTTTGTGTGTGTGCTCAGTTGCTTAGAGGTGTCCGATTCCTTGTGACCTCATGGACTGCAGCCTGCCAGGCTCCTGTGTCTGTGGCATTTTACAGGCAAGGATACTGGAATGCTTATTCCCCAGATTCAATGTCTTCCTCCTACTACAAAACTCCCCGGCACACTCAGCCAGTTTAGTAAGAGACAACATCAGGGTGTGCAGAATGCAAGGTAAGTGCATCTCTAACTGGGTTTTCTCTTTGGTTATTTGCACACAAGGAATGGGGTCAGCCTAGCTTCTACTTCAGGGCAAAGCAGCACCAGAATTCAGCATGCAGGTGACCAATCTTCCCCAGGGACCCTGCGCAGGAGGTTTAAAGGGCAACCCGTAGCACAACTGAGTAGTGTAACCAACATCTAACAGGAAGTCTGGGCTCTGCGATGTGCTTGCTGTGTGAACTTGGACATATCACCTTCCCTGTCTGGGCTTCAGTTTCTTGTCTATAAAATTGAGGGAGGGGAGAAGTTGCCAATTTTTTTTTTTTTTTTTTTTAAGGGTAAAAAGTGCCTTTTGTCTAAATGAAATCTCATGGGGAAACTCCAAAATATAAAACATACAGCAGAGCAGCTATGATTACAGTGCATTTATGAAGGGGATTTATGAATCCCCATCTACTTAAGCCTCTCTCGCTTACCCTAGAACACCCGAATCCTGGAAACCCAGGGAATGTATCAGCAAACCAGATCATTTTTCTAAGATCACATCAAATTGGAATATTTCAGGATGTTCCCTAAAACAGACTTTAAGACATCTTTCAATGTGGAATGGATAAAAAATAGGGCTAGACTGATGATCTTACTTAATTTTATCATGAAAAAAATATCAAAAATATTTGAAAAATATTCAAAGCATATACTCTTGGTCCTGGTTTCCCTGGTGGCTCAGCAGTAAAGAATCTGTAGGGAAGACCCCCTGGGGGAGGGCATGGCAACTCAATCCAGTATTCTTGCCTGGAGAACCCCATGGGCAGAGGAGCCTGGTGGGCTACAGTCCATAGAGTCACAAAGAGTCAGACTTGACTGAAGCAACTGAGCATATACACACATACATACTCATGGCCCAGTGTAAACATTACCATCTTGTTTTATCTCAACTCAGCCCATTTCCATATACTTGAGATCATTTTTGAAGAAAATCTCCAATATATTATCCAACTACTTAAAAACATTTCAGTATAGTAATCTAAAAGATAGAGATTTTGAAAAACTAGACCTTGGTTTCATTTCTATACCAAGAAAAATAAGAATATTAATTATTTAATATCATCTGACATCCAAGATCACTGCTACACTATGCTCTTTCTCATAATTAATTGGAAGAAGAACTGAGTCATTTTTCTACAGCTTCCCATTGCCTGAATTTCCCTGACTGCATCTCTGTTTGTCATTTAACACGAAATTTCTGGTGATTCCAGTGTCAAATCAAGGGTCTTGACCAGATTCAAGTTGTATCAGGAGGCACATAACATCTGGTTGTTTCTCTTTTTTTGTGTTGTTGACAGCCATTGGTGACCATTTTCTATATTAGATTATTTTTCAGCTTCTTACATCTCTTCTAAAATGTTTCATACATAAATATAAAGTTATATTTAAATTTTTTTATCCATATTGTATTAAACTCCACTCCTGTTCTGAAACCTTTTATTTTACAATGTAAGATTATTAATTAAAAAAATTAAAATTCAGTAAGATACACAACACATTAACAATTACAGTTTAAATTCTGGCATGTGTATGGAACAGTGCTTTATGCATAGTAAGTGACTGACAAGGGCATCCCTGGTGGTCCAGTGGTTAAGACTCTGCGCTCCCAAGGCAGGGGGCACCAGTTAGATCCCTGGGCAGGGAACTAAGATTCCACAAGCTAAATGGAGTGGCCAGAAAAAAAGTGACTGATAAATAGTTCCTGAATAAATAAGCAATACCAGTAAATCCAGTGGATTTCCTAGAAGCAGTGCTACACTATCAATTAATTCACACAAGGGCTCCACCAGCTGTACTGTATGTTACACCAAGTCTTCTAAAAATTCCCACTGTCTTCTCAGATTATAAATTAAGCAAAGCCAAGCAAGTCATGTTCTTCACCATATTACATTTTGTCCTTTTTTTTAAACAACTGCCTAAAAACCCATATGACTCCATCTTTTACTGCCTTAACTCACCCATTCATCAGTTTTCTCCTCCCCTCAATAGCCTAAGCATAAATCATAGCCCCTGATCAATAATCAAACCAGTAATTCCTGCTGCCCTCACTAAAGCTAACTGGTGGTTACAAAATTAGCAGCCTGTTTCTGTGTAGCCGAGTCTCAAGGACCCAAAACGATCAATGTCACCGTTCCACTTCATGACTGGGAACTTACTGTGGCGGGAAGCGGCCACTCCCAACAGTCAATAAATTGTCCTACAAAAGCAGCCAGAGACATGGGCAATCAAAATTAAATCAGGCAAAATAGATTTTTAAGTCCTCTGTAGGCGTTCTTTTTTTTTTTTTTTACACTAGAAGGCTACTAATACTTGTATCTGCAGTGAAAGCTCAGAGCATAAACGAGTGAGTGCTATCAGGAAAAGTCTAATAAAGAATCTCCCACCCAGGACTTCCCTGGTGGCACAGTGGACAGCAATCTGCCTGCCAGTGCAGGGGACACGTGTTCGATCCCTGGGCCAGGGAGACCCCACATGCCACAGAGCCACTAAGCCTGTACACCACAAACACTGAGCCTGTGCTCCACAACAAAGGAAGCCACCAGAATAAGAGGCCTCCAGACAACAGGGAAGACGCACACAGTCAGAAATAAATAAATAAACAAAATTATTTTTAAAGTGCTCCACCCACAATATCTTTCATTACAAACCTACTTACATCTTAAGTATGGAGCGTATATGGAGGGAAACAAGATGGTGGTTAAGTGGGTTTTAAACCAGGTTCATAGGCCCGAGGAGGCATTGAGATAGAAAAGGGCAGGCTTTAAGAGTTTTCAGCCAGCAGCTCTCCTCTTCTTCCTACTCCTCAAGAGCCACTGAATCCCTCCAAGTGTGAACCATTCCCTCCTGGGTTAATGAAGAGAAGGAAAGAGGCCGATTATAACCTGTCCCCTACCCCCACCATGACCCAGGTTCTGCTTCTGCCAGACAAGGAAGGGGGCTATTCCTAATGCTCAGGAATGGCCAGCCCTCTTTACAGGCTACCAGACACTGGACCCTTATCTCAGTGGTCTCATCAAAGGCATACCTACCAACTACAGATACCTTATTATTTTTTTAACTTTTCCTTTTGTACTGGAGTATAGCCAAATTAATTCTTTGCAACCCCATAGACTGTAGCCCACTAGGCTCCTCTGTCATGGGATTATACCAGCAAGAATACTGGACTGTGTTGCCATTTCCTCCTCCAAGGGACCTTCCTAATCCAAGAATTGAACCTACATCTCCTGTGCCTCCTGCATTGCAGGCAGATTCTTCACCACTGAGCCACTGATCCATCCCTAACTAGCCTGTACAAATACCTCATCTAAGAAACCTCTCTTCTCTCCAAGTCAAGTCGGAAGATCCTAAGGTTTCTGTAAAGGATTAAAAAGGCGAGTTGGATGAGAAAAGCTAATTACTTTCTTCTCCATCCCACCCCTTTTCATTCTCTCTGCTTCCCTTCTGTGTTCTTCATCTGTATACCCCATCTACTTTTTCTGCACCTGACCACCATTCACTCAGCAAGCACCAGCTCTGCCACAGGGACCGTGCAGAGAAAGGTAAGCAGAATATAACCTGGAAGCCCTGTGCCATTCCCGGTCTAGGGGTGATGGTGTGTCATCAGCCTCAATCACCAGGCAATGCCTCGGCCTCCCTGAGTCACCAAACCTGGGATGCTGCATCAAAAGCAACCCGTCTCCTAAACACCAGGTACAGTGGACACATATGAAGTCCACTCCTTAGACACCCCAACCACAAGGGTGACCATGGCCAACAAATATTTTTTCATGAACCAGAAACTCTCTGCCCACCATCCAGCAGCTCACCACTTTCACTATATCTTCAACAATATCCATATTTCAGGAAGGTATGGGTTCGGGCAGGGGGAAGAAGAGGAACCTCAGCCAACTGGAACAGACTCCACTTAGGACTACAACTTCAAACAAGCAACTTATCACCAGGCAGCACTCACAGACAGAAATGGCAACATACTCCAGGATTCTTGCCTGGGAAATCCCATGGACGGAGGAGCCTGGTGGGCTACAGTCCATGTGGTCAAAAAGAATCAGACATGCCTGGGTGACTGAACAACAAAGTACTCACAGACGACTCCCTACCGACCAGGTGCTGGGCTAAAAGTTGCAACTTTATCATTTCCGCTAGTTCCTATCACAACCCTGGCATCTCAGTTTTCCACATGCAGGAACGTACAGGTATAAAGAGATTCAGTGACAAGGCCCAGGTCATATGGCTGGTCAGGGCTAGTACAAACAGGATTGGGGGCCCTGGCTCTGTAACTGTAACTGAAAGTGGGGTCTGGCTGTTTGTCGCCGAAAAGCCAACAAAGAGGCCAAGTTGGTGAAAAAGAAAGTATGCGTTTGCTTTATTTTGGATGCTGGTAAGGGCACAGGTGTGTGGATGCCTGTACAAAGACTGACTCCCTCACCCCCACCACTGACGACCAGTAGGCAAGAGTTTTTATAGATAAAGGAAGGGGGCTACATGCAGAAACAGCACAGCTGGCTCTGACAGTCATCTTGAAATTGTGGTCTGGCTAGAATCATCTTAACCATTTTAGGTACAGTTAATTTTCAGTTCCAGGGCCGGTTTGTTCCAGACTCCTTGAGGTCAGTTCTTGGAATTGTGGCAGGTTATGACACGGCTACAGTCTGGCCATCACGCAGAACTTCTTCCACCTGGTGGAGGTTGCAGTCTCTACAAGACGCTCACAGGATATGGCTCAGAATATTATCTCTAGCCCTTAGAAGGAACTAAAGGCCCCTAACTATGCTTAATGACTAAACTATGATAATTTAGTCTTGTTGGACTGTTTTCCTTTGTTTTTGCATTTTCTCACTTCTCTGATTAAACTTATTCTTTGGCTAAAGCTGTTCCACAGACAAAAGGCAGGCAGAGGACATAGCAAGGGCTGGGGGTGGGGTGGGAGAGCAAGGGCCAGAGGATCCTGCTGCATTTCATAGCCTTAAAATGAAAGTGAAGTCACTCAGTCGTGTCCGACTCTTTGTGACCCTATGGACTGTAACCCACCAGGCTCCTCCGTCCATGGGATTCTCCAGGCAAGAATACTGGAGTGGGTTGCCATTGCCTTCTCATAGCCTTAGGTCCTTCCCAGTTGAAAAACAAAAGGCGCATACTTCTGCCTGAGAAACCAGAGCAGCCACAAACACACATTAAATCCATCTGGAGAAAAGACATGTAAACTCCCTGGATCAATAAGGAGACCCAGGCCCAATCACAGTCCCCAACACCAGTAATGACACAGCCTTTCAACAGGGACCTCATGTCTTCTAACCCTTCTCCCCTCTAAAAGATGATGGTCCTAAACAATAGGTCTTATATTATAGGATTATCTGTAAGGACAGAGTGAGCAGTCTTAAGGCTTTGGGACATGAGGTCTGAAGAACTTAGTTCAAATCTAGGCTATAAAACCTCGTGACTGTGGGTGGTAATTTAGCCTATGCCTCAGTTTCCCCGACTTCTGTGGTGGCTCAGATGGTAAAGCACCTGCCTACAATGTGGGAGACCCAGGTTCAATCCCTCGGTCAGGAAGATCTCCTGGAAAAGGAAATGGCAACCCACTCTGGTATTCTTGCCTGGAGAATCCCATGGACGGAGGAGATTGGTAGGGCTCCATGGTTGCAAAGAGTCGGACACAACTGAGTGACTTCACTTCCACTTCTTTCAGTTTCCTCAAATGCAAAAGGGCAGCATTCAGTGAGGTCATGTGGGCACATGCGGAATACAGCATCTGGTATCTACCGCCCCAAATGTGCGAGATGGCAGTATTATTGTCCTCATCACTGTCACTGTGATCTGAAAGTCCACAGAAGGAACTCCTCCTTTCTTTAATACAGGTAAGACCTTCCAAGAACCTGATTCAGAAGGACAATCTGGCTAACACACTTTCCAGTTTAAATCCTTGAACCATTAAGACTGACTCAGAATGGAGGAGACAGGATGAATGGCGGATGATGGATTCTGGGCCCCTCCCTCAACTGGTGGGGGGCGGGGCTTCTTTTGCTCCCCTCCTTCTTCTAATCCCTCCCATCTCCAGCATGCCCCTGCCATCACACTCCAGCTCCCAAGACTCTACCTAGGGTCTTTTAGGAAGTACTCCACCCTAACAAGTCCCTATCTGCTGAATGATAACGACAAGGTTCCTATGGCAACCCTTGTTTCTCAAGCTGGGGCGGCAGAAGGCACATGGATCACTTAGCACCTGGCTTAAGTCGCATGAAATGCCTTAAAACTGCATAATAATTTTTGTTTTCTCCACAACTGGAGTCCTCACAGGTGTTACCTACTATGTGAGAGGAGGAGGAGAGATGACTGACTCTATTTTTACAAATTAAGAACTTAACAACCAGAGTTGTTAAGAGCTCCTATCTAGTAGGGTCAAGAAAAGACCTTGGGTCTTTCAGCATCCAAACTGGTGCTTACTTAAGTCAGGGCTCTGCTCTTGGAATGTACCTCGTCCTCCATCAGTCCACTCCACTCCCTTTCACTCATCTTCATGGCTATTGGCCTGTACACTCCAACCCCTGCATTTTTGTTATCACAGCCTGGTTTGTTTCAACTATCAGCAAGTGTACATATGACTTTGCTCTTCAATTACATTGTTCACCCTTTAAAGCAGGATTCATGTTAAATAGGGTTTGACATCTGTTAAGTAGCAACCACCTTAGTTCACTAGGATTGTGGTTAAGAGTTTGAGCCGAGAAATCACAATATGATATAGACCTTCATATGAATCACAGATCTGATACTACTAAGCTGTGTGATCTTAAGAAAGTTACTTAACTACTATATGACTTCATTCCCTCATGGGTTTAATGAGTACTAGTGCTGACATACATCTTAAGGTTATTGTGAGAATCAATGGGAGCTTGATTTAAGCAACAGAGTAAGCTTTTGGAAATTTTATGCTATTATTATCATTAATATTATTATTAACCAACATCATCACAATGTTACAATTAAAAACACTTCAGGGTTCTGTATCTAGCCCAGGATCACATAGCAAGCAAGCACTGCAGCCAAGAAGAGAATTCCAAGATGCCACCTCCTGCTTCTCTTCTTTTTATAGTCCTTACAATGTACAACATACAATAAATACTTAATAATACTCAGGAATTACAGACTGTGATACCTGTAAGGAGAGTCATCTGGTCAACCCTCTCATGCTACAGATTAGAATACTTAGGCTCAGCAGACAGCATACCTTTTCAATTTGCTCATCAACAAACACACTTATCCCTCGAAATCCACCAGGGAATGGTTCCAGCACCCCTGCTCTCCCACCTACCCAGATACCAAAATCCATGGATATTTCAGTCCCTTATATAAAATGATACAGTACAGTCGGCCTTCATATTTGCATGTTCTCAGAATCAACCAACCACGGACAGAAGAATGAAAATCGGTCCACACTTAGTTTTAGTTCCATGGATGTGGAATTCCTGGACATGGAACCCACGGACAGAGAAGCTAACTGTAATAACTTACACAGTTGTAGAGTGATGCCTAGTTACAAACTTTTATTTGCCATGAGACATGATGCTGAAGCCTCCAGCAGAAGACCACCCAGAACATATATGAAGTCAGACACAGTTGGGTTTGCAACCATGCCACAGAGAACCTTGGTATCTCAGTAGAGGATGTTAGGGGGTGCTCACTGTACAGATGTGGGCTTGTTCAGCGATTTGGGGGAAGGTTCTAGGAAACACAGTTTTTCTCTGCTGGGTGCAGTCATAAAGCAGGACTGTGATGCTCAGGTTTCCTTGTAAATATTCACCTAGAACACAGGAACACAGGGCTCTGGCTGTAATTGGTAAAGACACAGCAGTCACTCATCTGCTCTGAGACAGGCAGATGTTTGGTCAGTTTTGTGGACTGCACAGCATTCTTGTTTTCATCTGTGCTCTGTCTTGACTGTGGAGGGGTCTTGTTTTTGTCTTGTTCTATCATCATCACAGAGCAACCTTGTCACATGTCAGTGTACTGTGAAATTCTTCATGTCCAGAGGAGAATGCCAGGGCCCAGTAATCACAGCCTGCCCAGCTGTCAGAAGCAGTCAGAAGTTGCTGGTTTTGTTTTTTCTTTTTCCTCTTCCCAGTTATTTGTTCAACCATTTAGAGCACCTGCTTGTGTCAGGCAATTATAAGGGGGTCTTGGTACAAAATAAGATCCCAACCCTAAATGAGATGACATTCCAAGGGGTGGATGAGATAATTAAAAATAAACATTAAAAGAAAAACTTACAGTTTGTTAAAAGGTTATAAGTGTTATTGGGGGGAAGGAAATAAAAAGCAGAGCAGGGTCAGAGGGACTAGGAGCAGTGGGCTAGGGTAGCAATCATAAGCAGGGTAACCAAAGAAGTCCTCCTCCACAGGAAATTTAAACAGACAAAGAAAGTGGAGGAGGTAAACGTGAGCATCACCCTTGTCCCAGTTCAGAAATGAGAAAAGTGAGACTTACAGGGGTCAGAGAATGTGTCTGAGACTGCCCAGCAATTATCTGGGGAAGCCAGGGAACACTCGGGGCTCCGAATGCTCTGCCACAATCTGCCTAGTGCTCAGTTGCTCAGCAGTGACTGACTTCTTGCAAACCCAAGGACTGAAGCCTGCCAGGCTCCTCTGTCCATAGGACTCTCTAGGCAAGAATATTGGAGTGGGTTGCCATTTCCTTCTCCAGGGTAACTTCCCACCCCAGGGATCGAACCTGCCTCTCCTGCATTGGCAGGCAAGTTCTTTCCAACAACAAACGAGATCTCAGACTCTGGACTGCAAGCCAGAATGACTCCAGACTCACAGGTGGAAGCATGAGGCCTGAAACCAGGAAGAGCCTCTGCTTTCTCACTCTCCCATGGGCTTCAGCTAGAACTGCAGATCCACACTGAAGAGAATCAGAATACACCCCCTACCAAATGATGCCTCTCTGGCATGAGGACAGAACAGAACACACTGAGGAAAAGCAGACACAGAATGAATCTTCTGCCCTCTCCTTATCGACTGGATAACAGGGCATCATTTCCCCTGTGAAGATGCCCCCATCTTCCAAAACCAGGAACAAAGAAAGACCATCCTTATTATCAGAGATGAAGACAACACCAAGGAGCAGCAACAAAAACAAATTCTGTTAAATAACGTTTGTCTGCCATTACTGTCCTCCATATATTTGTTGTTGTTGTTCAGCCGCTCACTTGTGTCTGACTCTGCGACCCCATGAACGGTAGCATGCTAGTCCCCTCTGTCCTTCACCATCTCCGGGAGTTTGCTCAAACTCATGTCCATTGAGTCAGTGATGCCATCCAACCATCTCATCCTCTGTCGTCCCCTTCTTCTCTTGCNAGTCCCTTGGACTGCAAGGAGATCCAACCAGTCCATTCTGAAGGAGATCAGCCCTGGGATTTCTTTGGAAGGAATGATGCTAAAGCTGAAACTCCAATACTTTGGCCACCTCACGTGAAGAGTTGATTCATTGGAAAAGACCCTGTTGCTGGTAGGGACTGGGGGCAGGAGGAGAAGGGGACGACAGAGGATGAGATGGCTGGATGGCATCACTGACTCAATGAACGTGAATCTGAGTGAACTCCGGGAGATGGTGATGGACAGGGAGGCCTGGCATGCTGCGATTCATGGGATCTCAAAGAGTCGGACACAACTGAGCGACTGAACTGACTGACTGAAACTGTACCTTTAAAAGTGGTTAAGATGGTTCATTGTATATGTATTATACAACAATTTAAAAAAATTTTAAGTATGTCTTTTTAAAAAAATCAACAGAGTGAAACATAAGCCCAGGGCTTGAAACAAGATTTAGACAATATAATGTCCATAGTCTAAACACAGGACCTGGCACACAAGAGGTGTTTAAATAAATATATGTGACTCCCATTGCCTTTATTTTCAAAATAAAAAATCAAGCTGTATTTACAACACAGAAACAGATTCACTGACATTGGAAACAAATTTATGGCTATCAAAGGGAAAAGGGGGCAGGGGAGGGATAAATTAGGAGTATGGGATTAGCAGGCTTCCCAGGTAGCAGCAGAAGTAAAAGAACCCACCTGCAGGGTTGGGAGGATGCCCCGATGAGGGCCTGGGCACACACTCCAATGTCCTTGCCTGGAGAATCCCATGGACAGAGGAGCCTGGTGGGCTACAGTCCCTGGGGTCACACTCAGTAGGGGTAGCATGGGATTAACAGATGCACACTATTACATATAAAACAGATAAATGACAAGGATTTACTGTACAACAAAGAGAACAGTATTCAATGTCTTGTAACAACCTATAATGGAAGATAATCTGAAAAGAATACATATATATAACTGAATCACCTTGCTGGACACCTGAAACGAACACAATATTGTACATCAACTATATTTCAATTAAAAGAAAAGAAAGAAAAAGAAAGCTGTGACCCAGACAAATGCCTAGAAGAGAAACCACAGCAGTTAGAAACTCTGGAGTCAGAATCCCCTGAGGCAAACCTGGTTTCTCCACTTAGCCTCCAGTGTGGCCTGAGGATAGTTACCCAGCCTCCATGCAGGCACCTGAAGAGCCCAGAGCCCAGAGGAGACCATTCTGAGAATAACTGTGTGGACAGAGCCTAGGAAAGTGCCCAGGACACACTCTAAGGACTCAAATGTGAGCCTCCCTGGAAGAAATAGGGCAAAGTGGGGACAAACCCTACACGGCTGATCTCCAGGCCACTGCCTTGATCCCAAGAGCCAGCCTGCCACTCACGCCAACTGGCACAACTGGAAAGAAGCGTCCACATCCTGCCTCCCAGAGTCACAGGGTGATCATGGCTCCAAAGCCACCTTGTCCTGAGTGCATGTGTGTGTGTGTGCATGGGGTTGGGGCAGGGGGGCATCACCCAGGCAGCCTCCACTTGGGCTCCCTGTCCTGTCTTCTCCTGCTCTTCCCAGCCCCTCTTCTCATCTGTGCGGTGAGGCGAAGGTCAGGAAGCACAGCCATGTCCTGCTCTTCTCACCGAAACTCCACACTAAAGGAAAACTGGCATCTGCACAGAGATAACAGCAAACTCATTTTCCCTGCAGTTACCCTGGGTGGCTGAGGACAGCTAGCACCTGGGTGAAAGATACAGCCTCAACCATCACCTGCTCTGCAAAGGCAGGTAAGCCTCACAATTCTGCTAAATGTTGCCCCACTGATGTCCACAGCCCCCCATACACACACACACACACACACACACACACACACACAC